>LUCM01003798.1:80408-130143 GCA_008360955.1 Fasciolopsis buskii
ATATATATATATATATGTGGATGTTTGGACAAGAGAGTATCGGGTACGCATACCTGACGAGCGACAATAACCGCAAAACCGGTCGTGTGTTCCCGGGCTAATTTTGTTTACGCATCCAGATACTACTTCCTGCTTATATATATATATATAACTATTACCCGCGGGTTGCGTGATATTTTTGCTCTTTATGACTGCCCTTAATACATAAACTGCGGATTCTGCCACCAACCTCGGAATCAGGAATCACCGGACTCGAGTTTTATTCTAACTATAGCTGAGTGGTACATACTCACCATCGCATCCAGGGTTTGAACCCCAATCAGTCCTTTGTCACAGCGTCCGGTGATACCTGATACAATTGGGGTGGTATTTGTTACTCATCCATGAATTGGAATCTGTAAAGATTGTTTATCAAAAACAAGCACACCCAATAGACTATTTAATTTCGAGTTCTATCGGACAGGTGAATGAAGCTTAAGAATTGGAATATTGCGTGAGAAGGCAGGCATCCGTCAACCACAATAAGGCCTGACGATTGCTTAACAGCCAGTTCAGTTCTGATACGATCTTCAACATTGTTCGGTGCCAACTGTTATCTAATTTCCGGCAGCATGGAGAGAACCTATAGAAGGTGACTCGTCAGGTAACTGTTGGACTGATTTCCCTCCATGGCAAAATGCCTTATTTCAAGAGGAATGCAGAGAATTGATCGACATTAAAATTCTACGAATTCGCAGCTTCCAATTTGAAATACCTTGATATTGTCCGCTTGTTTTTCGACGTACCTTATGGATTAGAACTGGGTTTACATAGGTACTACAAAACTTTCCGCAATATACGTTTTAATCTAGATGCTGCATAAATGTCGCACGCAGAAATCGATGTATTGAACACCTCTGTTCTCTTCTTAGGTAATTCAGGAAATATGATAGTCGCCTAAAATCTTAACGGCTGCAGTCTAAAAATTCGGGATCATCCTGTAGGAAAACGCTAAATTTGTCAGGTCGTACAGATCGATGAGCTGTGATTCGATAGACCTGAGTCGCTTACCTAAAAGTTTGTGAAGACGATTTGCCTACCGATAAATTCAAAGTAGTAGCACGATACGTGATGTTAACGGCGGTTGCCTGCTTGTTCGAGCTGAACGCTGTCCAGCTAGCGGATGTGACGACCCGAACCGCACTCTGACACCACGATGAAGATTTAGAAGAATTAAAATGCAGAAATTTCCGAGAAAACAAAGATAGCTTTTCATTGAAATTATACACTGTGTACAATAAAAGTCCAATCAAGTGAACGGCCTACAGAAAAGTACTACTCTATTAGCGAATGGCCAGAAGAGTGAATGGTATAAAGAATGCATCGTATACGCTTGGATAAAATAATCTGATTGTGCTTTGCACATCATCACCAGTAGATGCAGCAAGGAATCTGTGAGAGCTGTTAATGTCTCGAACACGCAGTCCAGCGAAGAATCAGGTACACCAGAAGGAATTTCAGATCACAAGTTGCAGAGCACGAATGCATGCTAAAATCTGCACACAGGTGCCGTGTTATCTATCTCCACCGTATTCATTTATCAAAGACAGCGCAACAGTACATTATAAGTTAACAGAAAATATCCACTAAGAGGACCGGTGAAACTGCTTGAGACCACTGTGCTCAGATTGCACATGAGAGCGAGCGAAAAGATGGCATGACACCAAGTAGATAGATCCTGGGAACGAAATAAGTGCATTGATCTGTTTAATCTGTTTGTGCTCTTTCTTTTCAAATCTTGTCACTGATTATAGTGCTGTTGATGATTTTTTGTACGTGTAGGGGGCTTTGTGCTGATCGTCTTTCATCGCTCAGTTTCCGTGTGATTTTTCGGTTCATCCCCTGTGGTTGTTGTTTGTTTTGTGGCTTCGTAATCCTGCTCGTTCGCAGTATCCTGGTGGCCTTTGTCCAGCAGTTTTAAGGTCTCGTGATCCACAGCACTGTTGTCCGCCAGAAGTGCTGGTCTGCTGGAGCTTTGGTTATCAGGCAGCCTATCGGCGTTCTCCTCATTCCATGATATATTGTCGTAGATACTAAACGATCGCGAAATACAGTCTTTCGGGATCTTCCCAAGGGAAGCAAAAATAAATCAAGAGAGTAGTGTGGCGAAAAAGAAATTTAAAAAAGGCTAGTAACGATTCTTTTTAGTCTCTAGACTCTGTATTTCAGCAATGGTGCAGAAACGCAGTGGAATATGTGGAAAATAAATCGATGTTTGGGGATTCGTAATGGTGATCGGATTGACTTATTAAAAGTTAAGAGTGCAGAATAATTAATATTTGTCGTATGCATTTTTGGTAAAATCCAAGCCCCCGGGGATGCAACCTTCCGGACGCTTCTGATTCTATTTGTTCTCCAGGCTACGGAGTATTTATTACTAAAAACAATACGACTGGTTTCATGGTAACAGTGACGATGGCCGAGCAAACCTTATTGAAAAAAATTGTTGCTTCTTGCGGTCACGTATTAATTTTGAAAAAGCCTGTTTCATGTACTTCAACTTTGAATGGGCTCATTCAAGCTGCTAAACACTCTGAAGGTTGTCATTCGATAGTTTTTCTACTACCGTCAACCACACTGATCTCTCAGTGCGTTTGGATACACACTGTCTGGTTCGCAAAACAGAATTTTATCTCTAAGTGGGAAATTTTACTATTCGGATCCAAGGAGCCCAATGCGCTTTGTTGGAGCCAACCATAGGCTGGTATACTGTTCCACTGTAGCTCTAAACGAAGGAATTAGAATGGTAGCGGACCAAGTCTTTTTATCTGAAGCAATCTTTATCCAGTACTACTTGCATGATGCTCGCCCGTGTTCTTTTTCGTGCACTACACAGCCAGGGACAATATGTTACCCGATTTATAGACCTGGGTGGTGGTCAAGCCAGTCAGATTTCTTTAGGACCTAAATAGAGATGCATAATGAAGATCTGTGACCATGATAGTCGGGATCGATTCTAGTTAGAGCGGGAACTTTGCTTTATTGTCCGGTTGCCAACGCAGGATATCATAGTTTTTTGTTATACGCTCCATGCACGATTGTAGTGGGAATGGCGAGCACAGTAATCACTAGGACCTTGGGAGGTGGACTGCCAAGCATGACCCTGAAACTTGAGGTGCCATAGAACCACATAAGGTCCTAATCAATCGGGTGTGGTAACTAGCTGGGTGACAGCAAGTTACCATCTGCCATCAAAGTGACTGACGGATCTGAAATTACAACCTCTGACCTTTCTGGGGTTACAGACGCTTAATCCAATTGACCACCTCCGGATTCCAAAATCCCATGCACCAGTACATTTGATCAGAATGCTTGGTTCCCAGCCATGTAATAAACAAAGCTTGTGTAATCGTTTCTTTCCCGTCTCCGAACAGAATCGAAAAGTTAACGAAAACCGGTAACCATTGTCTGATGCAAAATGTGCGATTGAACTTCCTCCTTAGTTAAACACAATGATAGCCTTTTCGGCCATCTTGCAGAAGTCTGCAGCGGATCATGAGTAACTGCCTCGTGAAAAGATGCAGTGTTAACCGTAATATCAGCTCGTTACTACATCCACCAAAATGTCGTGTTCTTGCCGAGTATACATGTCAAAATGAACTTTAATGTGATCAGACATCGTGCTGCGTTAATTTTAGGCAAAATTTTTGCACGAGGTTATGTGGCTATAGAATTGCGATCTTATTTCCTCTCACTGAAGTCAAACGAAGTCACCATTCGGATTGTCACACTTATTCCTAGATTAAACTATCCGCACTTTTCCAAAACAGTCCGTTTGTTATACATTCACGAGCAAAATATTGAAACAAACTGATTCAACGCTTTTCGACTGTCGATGAAAAAAGTGACGACGATTTGGTTGGATACATTCAATTCGTGAAAGTTAAAACAATTCGTTTACACTTTCCTAACCGTCAGTACACTACTCGAACAAAAAGCGTTAAATATTTGCGATCACTTTGTAGTCGGCATGCGTTGCACAACAACGACAAAGTCTTAGGCAACGGTAAAGGGGACTTATCCGTTTTGCTTGGCGATTTCTTAGTTTTGACTGAAAATACATTTCTTCTTATTCCATCAGGTGTGAAATTTTTACCAAGGTTTTTCAAAAACATTCTCCTTGCACACACCCACACAACCATACACAGAAACTAAGATATGTTAGGTAGACAAGTGTCCTAAGAATATCGTGTTCGTGACTGACATTCACGATAACGAAACCGTTAGTCCATTGTCACTGTTAGCGAGAATCTCATGCTATTGACATGAGAGGGGTTCTCAAATGTCTCTCAGAATAGCAGGAACACCCGAATGCATCGAATTTCCTTTGGCACTCAGAGAACCGCTTCAATCACCGTTTGATGTTAACACGAAACGGGAAGGCTCTTAATTTTCCAACCACACATTGTTCGGTCATTAGGCCAAGATTAATCATTTATCTATTTACTATATATATATATATATATATATATATATATACTATGTAGAATTACGGCAACTGGTTCTGTTCGAAAAGAGAATTGTTAATAAGGTAATTGGGATGTTCCTTTCTCATATGTACCTTGTAAAGGTGTTGGTGAATCGATCATGGAATCATATTGTGCAAAATTTTATGCTGCCCTCCGTGTGACGTTTTGAAATAACATTTCACATATTAATGCTGGATCGATGTCACTCCCAAATCAAACCTACACCTAGTCAACATGGAAATGTAGTTCAACCAAAATCCTTCACAAAACATGGTCAGTCCCTTCACTCACTTATCTATTCAACCATATCCGAAATCGAGGACGAGCACAGGTCCCACTTTTGTTGGCCACGTGATATGCAACTGCCAGTTACGATAAAAAGGCTTGTTTTGTGCCGAACTAAGGAACATATGGATGAACAGCTGGTTGCTCCCTTTAATTGACAATCGGACGGGAGTCGTATTTAGTAATTAGATTGTTTTAAATAGCCGGATATCGACCAAAGGCCTGCGTTGCTCCTTTTCAGTGAAAAAAAATTATTCGTGGTGACTATGCGCATACATAAGTAGACCCACATCGATCCGACATTCATATTTCGTCATAAAAACATTTCCCTCATATGGGGAAAGAAAGCGAGCTGCTGTTCTGTTGCTCATCGATTCCTAAAAACCCCGTTTTGCAACGTGGTAACCGGTTGAATTCCAATTAGCTTTAATATTCCCGATCCCGGGGAGAATGATAAACTGCAACAGAGTCGTGCTGTCTTATTGTTAATTTCCCACGACGTACAGTTGAATATGGAATGGACCATCGCAGAGTGCAATTTGAGATGTGCTTGTATGTGTACGTGATATGGTGCATCTAAACAACAGATAGGCAATGACATGCACGAATGAGGACAACGAATCTTGGGATTGCTTACTTGGTGAATGGCCACCTGAAGGTCGTCTGAACAGCTTCTGTGTGACAAACGTAACGGAAGTATTGAGTAAAGTTCATTTACAGGTATACAATTTGAACCGACTTCGGAAATCGTCTCTCTACCATAATAGTGATCCGACTGCATTCATGTGCCTACTTTTTATTTTGCTCTTTTCTATTCATTCATACTTTTCTCATGTGTTGGTTTTATTTTAGGAGTCCCTCATAAGAATGGCCGAATATGAGAGAAATTCAAAATCCAGGATATAACAGACGACTTATTCCTGATCTTAAGGATAAAATGCAATAGCGCTGATTCAAGTTGCGTCTAACAACATAAATAACTCATGTTTTACTTAGTGCCCCGTTAAACGAAACAGGTTCATTTTTACTGAGGGCTGTTTGCTGCCTATTGGAGAAACGATCAGTAGCGACGGAGTTTAAACCTAGGACGAAACGTAGTGCCAAAAGAGAACAGCTTATTCGAACCGATTAGATGGAAGTATGTCGATACTCTCCATTTCCTTGTACTCTGTTGGTTGTTATTCCTTTCTCAGTGGTTGTTTTGTTTGCTGAAATGCGACATTCATGTACGCAAATGTCTATACAATGTGTTCAAATATTGTTCCCAAACCTCTGACTGCCTAACTTCACGTATCGACGAGTTTTTGTTCTCTAGCATCTGATATTTTTATTATGCCTGATAATTTATTCGCATTGTCCAACAGTTGTCTGGTGAACACTTTCAAGCAACCTATCCATCACATGCGAATGCTGGACCGTCATGAAAAATGGGACATTAAAACGTCTGCCCGGAGCAAGGACAAACACAATAAATCAAGTTGACCAGTGTGACTTCTGTTGATGAGTACCCGTTCATATCTTTTGACAGTATTTCATCGGTCCCTTCGTTTTATAGTATCACCTGCCTGATATTGTTGTTGTATCGCATTGTATTTTTCCTTTTTACAAGATGACGAGTGCAACTGCTTCACTTTTAATTATTTTCGACATGAATGTGACATTTATGCACACAAAAGTTTCTATAGTACAATACAATACAGATCACTAAAATCCTTCTCCTAACTGATATTGAAATCAATAGGTGATCAAACTTCGTTGCCATGTTAATGGATTTACAATGTGATTTAGGTCTAGCGATTTCAGTCTACTTTGATTTTAGTAACGTATTTCAGCCAACTGCTTCTGACATCTCATCAAGATATTTCTTAGACACGTGGGGAAACGAAGCAGCTCGCGCTAGGGGTCAACGCGGTGTAAGAATAACCTCGAGTGACAAGGCTAAAGCGCCCTGTGTAGACTGGATCCTAGTTAATTGTTGTTTGAAGTTAGACTGCATTTCGTGTGCTCAGTGCTGTGGAATTCTACTCGTTCCCCTTTTCTGTGGGTCCACTACCTATGCACCATGCATTTTTTATTCTTCCTGTAACAAAGTGCGAATTTGGGAGAAAGTTAGCTATCAGTAGTGCTTGCCTTGCTGTCTACCACTAAACGATGGTAACGAAGATGGTGATGGTCCTACCATGTTTCTTTGTTCGTCCCACTTTTGTTGGCAGTGTTTTTCATTACAAATAGCCGATATGATTCTGTTTGCTGAACTCCTGTCAGTTTCATTCAACACAATAAGCTAACCTGAAGCGGCGAGTGCTCCAAATCACTTAGTGATCTTGCCATTGTTCTTCCCTGTCTCAGACCTTCACTGTTGGGACAAGCATATTCCCTTGGTGGCTACAGTAGCCGTGCTAAGTCCACGGCTACTCAGTTAGACCTTAAAATGACAATTCGACTCCCACTCTTTTCCTACAAAAGCAAAATTATAATATTTGCAGATCGGAGTTATTATGCTGCAGCTAGTCGGCTGGCAAATAAATGCGGAACAGAAATTATGATTATGTTGGCCAGGGAAGCCGAAATTCTTTGTTCTTAGCTGACAATTACACCTTGTTTTTTTATTTGAGTTGCTGTATTACTACTATCATATAAAATCAACTCCATGAACATCAATCCGATGCACGAGGCGTTGATTTGGAAACGTACGGTTTGTATGGACTGGCCTGTGTCTCTATGATGCAGGGTACAACTTGCCCAGGATTTCCACCGTCTACACAGCTGTATCGTAACTGTGGTTTTTCTTGTTGATTTTTGACATCAGCATCTATCCAGGTACAAGTTGGTATTTTTCAGATGAAAACTCTAAAATATCAGTTGGTTTGTGGGCACCTTATCACTACGTTGTTAAGCAAACCATGACTCGGGGACGGAGGGAGATAGGAGGAAAGAAACAGACAGGAAGAGGACAAAATCGTCGAATCTTCCTAACTTGGATGTTAGTGCACAGAAGGGTGAGCAGTCGCCTTAACGAAGTTTAAAACTTATGGTTATGATCTGAGAACGGGAAAAGTGGGAACCAGTCGAATATTTCACTTATAATGGGTACACATTACAGCGTTATCTTACAAGTACAATTCCAGTTCATGACTGACACTTCAAACAGCCGCGCCTAAAAAGTGCATGGCAATCGATGAAGCTGCTTACTGGTTTTTGCGTTTGGAAAAAAGGTTTCTCGTTAGTCCTTGAAGACAACTGATCATCTTCGCTACAACGGCCTTAAGACTCGTATCAATGGAGAAGCAAAGATTTCTGGGGATTAGCACAAATTTAACACACATGGGAATATTTTAACCGGCAGCCTAATGCCTATGGCGTTCAACTCGAAATCGCTCATCTCGGTTCGCCTCCCAATTTGGGAGCGGTGGATAGGCACTGTTGATGATTCCCTAACAAGGATGAAACAGCTTACAGTGCAGCCATGGTTTCTTTATGGTGAGTTGATCGGTGATATCACATGGTGAATTATTTCATTAGAAGATATCAAACAGTGTTTTGAGTGCAAAAAACAGTATTTTGGTCAACGCTAGAATGAACCCATCTATGGAGTCTTGTCAAACGTTGAGCTGATCTTAGTAATATCCTGGGTTCCGGGAACGGATATCATTTGGTGTTTTAGTTCCTACGATACGCTGATCTCCATAGCAGTGAGACAATCACATCGACGATTAATTTCGACACTAGTAACAAACCAAAACTCGCCCCTGGTAAGTTTGCCGCCTCTCAATGGAAGACAGGAAAACCGGTGGTGGTAAAAGTTTAAACTGCCAAATGACCCCACTCACTACTGAGATGTTTGATTTGTTTGAGACATTCAGTGAACTCCTCTCTAGTTGTCAAATATATACCTTAGCGGTTGTTAGTTCGGTACCCGAAGAGGTAGTTCATAGGCCAAGAGTCTCCATACATACCCATCCAGATTTACGATCACACTGAGGTCGGTGTTTAGATCACTAAATTTTTAACTCCAGTAAGTATGATATTGTCAGTGAACATAATACCTCCATTGGTGATGAGTCTTTTGTAATCTAGATGCCAAACTTTCTCGTCTGGGCCATAGGAAAGCCAGCTACGATAAGGAAACTTTCAAATCCGTTGACAAGCTCCCAGAAACAATTTCAAATAGCCGAGGTCTACAAAATAAATCTGTCAAAAATTTGGAAAAACAGACTGATACTATATACGACATTTGGCCCAAGAGAAATAATATCTACTTCCCATCATGATTATTTTGTGAAAACACGTGAACTTTTATGGAAATTGAACAAGATTACTCGATCAGTTGTCTGCAAATTAGCTTACCTGTGCGTCTCGACCATTCGTGTCCCCGACTCCAGTTCGGATGGAGGAGGATTTTTGCGTCTGGTACTCTAAAGATCCAACCTTTTTTTGATTTTCTATCCGATTAGCCAGAAAAGCGCGTTCAGGTCCCCGCGAACCGGACTCCATTTCATCATTTCTGTCCATTGGGTAGGGGGCATAGTGTAAAAATACGAAAAGCACTGGTAGTTGGAACAGAAGGTAACGAGTCCGGACACACGAAACTTGAGAACGCTTTTAGAAAACCTACAGAATAGGTTACCGTAAAACGCCTGTCGATTTTTTTGTGAAGTAAAGCGTTAAGTCAGGGAATTTGTTCTACGGATTTCGCAGTTGTCAGCCGTCGATAGCTTTTTCATCATTCCAGATAATTTCAAACAAAGTGGTAAGAAAATCACTCCAGTGACACTGAAATTTGGGTTGGTTAATATGAAAGACAGCTTTCATCCTTCCAATTTGGAATCGAAATCATTTAATAATTTTTAGGAAAGGAGTAGGAGGCTAACCGGGGCTGTCACTAGAGAAGGTTGGGAGTGAAGAGCTCCGAAGTAGACCTTGCCAAGTACCAATCGGATCACATACCTTACCTTTATATTTTACTTTTGCTTGCTCAATTAAACAATCAATAATGCATATCGTCTTGAGACAAGAGGGTTGCTGTCAACAGAGGTTACCGAATGGGGAAGTTGACCCGCGGTGGAGGGATTTTAATCCACATCCTTCAGGTTGAAAATACCACGATTATGACGGCCTGATCACTGTTATCAGCAACTGGACTCCTTTCCCTGGTGGTCTGGGAGAAAACTCTATGGGAGAATCGCTCACGAACGCAGTCAGCCGCTAAAAGGCAGATTGCTGGTATGAGGTTGTGGTGTGTACGTCGAGTAACGAAGGACCTTAGGAAGAAAATGCACAATAGCGACAGCCAGACAGGGACTGTCATATGGCACTGTTAACGTTTGTCGATGTCGTAGCATAATTAACTAAAAAGTTTCGGAATTGCTCATCATGCGGTATCAACATGCAGCACATTAAAAAAGCTTCGAAAGCACTTCGTGCAGTGGCTTCATTCCGGTTAGGAATCAACATCAGTGAATGCACCACTCCTGAAATGTGGCGAACGACTTCCAGGGATAAGTGGTGGATCTTCTGTTAAAGTCCGATAAACCGTTTTGGGTTTCCCTATTAACCTAAGAACTATAGCTTCTGACTCGCTATTGTTCATCCCGAGTTCTCGTTCTGCTTGTGGTGGGACGGATATGCACTGCTGTAAAATCCTGGCAAGGATAAAACAGCAATTCATTCACTCCATAGATTTGCAATGATGACTTGGGCGTTATTATTACATGACCGGAGAATTCGTGTAATTTTTAATCTTCCACTACACATACCGATAGAAGTTGTAAATTTCTATCTGCTTATTATCCATACCTCAGTTGGAAGCAAGTGTTCTGTTAGAATTAACAGTACATTTTTTCTCTAAATCCGACCAGCATCTGAAGACCTGAATTAGGGCATTTTGTTGGCAATCTGCAAATCCCAATCCCATCTCCCTGTTAGTTATTCGCACGCAAACATATCACATGCCAACGAAATGTCACGTAATTATCATGTACTGCTCGAGCCACGTGGCAAACATTGCCCCTAATCGGCGGCGATCTCGACGCTTCAAAGTGAATGCAACAAATTCGAATCTTATCACCACTGGTCAACTTCCTTACATGGCAGGCATGTGATGGTCACGATCTCCCTCCTGAAAATGATATATCTTTTTGCTCGATTAATAAAGGAATTAAAATATAACAGGTAAAACAGCATCTCACTCTGACCAACTTTTATCGAAGATTCTTGCAAAGTAATTCAAATTCTTCAAATTTTTCATCTTAGTAACACCAGAACAGCGAGAGTCGTGTTCAATCAAACTGACTTCAGAGGGGATCAACACTTCACACATGATGAACTATGAAGTCCATCTTGGACTTTGAAAAAACCTTATTGGTCTTGGTTTGATCGGATAACTTGAATTACAAATTCGAAAATCACAAGCTGGAACCCAGTGACAACTAATTGCCTTTGTCAACGGAATTTCGCATCGTGGGATCCAAATAGATTGGCAACTTATCTATTCCAAAATCCACGTTTGAAATAATTCAGCCTTTTGGAACCAAAATCTTGTTTGTATCTTTAGGACCTTGAGAGCTTACCGTAATCACTTAAAAATCATGTAGTACTTAGCCGAGCGTTTTCGTCGGCCAGACAACGTCAGCCATGGGGAAAAGGACACACGGTCCCAAAGCACGGTTTTCTGTTGTATGTGGCATGCTTCGCACAAAGACAGAAGAGAAAACTTTCCGCGGAAGCACAAGACCGGTTGCGCGGCTACTGCCTCCTTCAAGTGCTGGTTAAGCATTTAAAGATGCTTCCAGTACTTCAAAAGTACTCCAATATTTCCAGTACTTCTGGTGCCATCGTAACGAAGGAGTGTACAAGTATGGAGAAGGCTGAACAGGAGAATATAGGTACAAATAATTGACCAGCGGTAATAATCTCAAAACCGGTTGTATGCTTCCCGGAATATTCCGCTCATACACCGATATGAGAAACCTACTAATGAAAGCAAGGCCCTGGCTTTTTATTTATGGTAGCCATTTAAGACAATGATTGAGATTCGAGAATCGATTGGTTGATTTTCCAATTTGTCATTAGAACTGGTATGAATAGGCGTGATTGTGGAGGTGCTGTGTTCAGGAAGAGCATTACTGTTAGATCCCAAAGAGGACAGCAAAACAACGCGATCAGGAGTGGATTTCCTTGGCCTCGGCCGTGTTTCTTGGGTGCCCGAAAATGTTGTCTGAGGAAAATAATTCAATTTAATTGAAGCACCAAATTTGCCTAGAACTAAAGCTCTTTGGTTGATGAATCCATACGAAACCCAGGGTTCAATCCTGAGAAGAGGCACTGACCCCGAGTATATAAAGTTAGGTCAAACTTATCTTGTGCATGCCCACAGAATGCCCATCGTGTTGTTGGCTGCTCTTCTGGGTTCGATAATAAATCGAAGTGGTCGGTCAGCCGATAACTTGAAAAATGACATGAAAAACTTAACCATTGGTCTGGATCGTGTAGGCTTACTTAAACTGATGGGTTTAGGCCCATGGTATCTCCAAACTCGATAGTTGAAGTTCTCAAACACTATAATCCGTTGTCGTAATCAGTGGCACTCCTGCACTCAAAATCTTTCCTCTTCTATTTAGTCCTTCAATTTTGTTCCAGTTAACCTTTCGCTGCCCGTTGTTCTGTTTCTGTATTTTGAATAAACGGGTAACCAAAGCTAGACAGGACAGTACAATGTTAATGGTTGTAAGAGCTGATAACAATAGTGATTATGTCTTTGGGTAGAACTCTGTAGGTTTCTCAGAGAAACGCAGGTGTGTAGATCAATATTCTTACGAATTGTTTTGTTTATTTTATACTGAAAGCTAAATCATGAATGCGATTGCAAGTTGCACCGGATGCCCTTCAGCTGAGACACACATGAATCCCACTGACATGAGCTGGATGGAGATAATTTTACCGTAACGCAGAGTCAGGTAGTTAAAAATTTACATATTGACGATACATGTTACACGTACCATTTACCGCCTGATCAGTTTTACATTTAGATCGACTCTCATGGCGCGTGTTGCCCAATCTGCGTTTATTCGGATCGGATTTCCCTCATCATAATAGTCACTCAATGCGAGGTTAGTAGCCAGATAATCTAGTCACTGAACAAAGTAGTTAGATGAATATATTTCAGCCGCACATTACATTCATCTAATAAATAAACTTTAGATATATTACCACAGGAATTCCATTTAGATACCGGAAGCTGGAATGTATCAGGAGTTCGTCTGAGGTTCTCCATCCTGATCGGTGACTTTCTCCGGGGGATAGCTATTGTGACTTTGTAAAGGCGGATTTTTTAGGTCAACACAATGTGCATATTATAAATAGAGACACTCGGAACTACACAGTCAGTGTGGGGTGTATTATGACTTGTCAGGTAACTATTCATGCATCAGTGGACTACTGTCTATACACTGCACCGTTAGTGTTGTTGTTATGTGTGTGGAAACAGTGGCCAACCGGCCCAAAACAATCACCAATGGTTGTACCTATCCTCAAAAGGGAGATTTGATTCATTCGCATCCCTGTTATCCAAATGACATTGCGGAGAAAACATGCACTTGAAAAGTCAACGTACACATTCCTGATGAGAGTCAGAGGCCATGAAACCGGTGGTGTGTCCCCCGGGATTGTTTGTTTATTCACATACTTGCTACATGCTATTGATACTGAGTGTATGCACATACATGAACGATTACTATCCCATAAAATGGAGATGGCTAAATTCGCAAAATCGTAACACCTGCGTTTTCGTAGCGAACAGCAATCAGAGGTCCCGATGCATGGTGGCCAGAGCTTTGCCAATAATGTTCATCGATCGAACTTGCACTTTGTCGACAATCCGGCCGATTGTGTTGGACTTCGCACTATCTTTGCCCGCACATTTCTGATAAACTTTGTTTCGCTCACCGATTCAAATATCCTCTTTATCAGGCCCTTTTTCTGGTATGCTATACGGCTTTGTTTTGTTTGTATCGATCTCTGTCCATATATATATATATATATATATATATATATATATTTACAGATATGTGTGTGTGCGTGTGTTTGAACACAGATTGCTGAGGCGGCATTTTGCGTGTGCCTATCCGAATGGGTTAACATGTGCCCTTCGTCCTACTTGAAAGGTTCGTAACGCGTCATCACCGTGCCACAATTTGATCTTTTGCATTCTTAAAAAGGAACTTTTTTCTATGTGCAAGTAGTAAATATCGCTGATCGTTACCCATCAGCAGTGAGACAGATGTGACGAATCAATATCTTTGCTCCCTTGTGATATAAAAAGCCGGCCACGTTTTTCGTAATATGCGGTTTTTTTACTCACCGCGCATTCACTTTGCCAAAGTACCCGAGATAGAGAGAACAAGAGGATCGTAGACTTATTAGGTAAATCATCTCAGGTTTGCTGTTTCCGAATGCCATAAAAGATGGTCTAAAACACACTGCTGTGTATTCGTTTTCGAAGGGCAATAACCACATCTAGTATTCATCGAGACGGAACAACAAAGTAAGACTTGAAACTTGGTCCCAAATGCTCACTGTTTCGCACAGGGCTAATTTGAATCAGGCGAACGAAATCGGTCAAAAACAGGCAAAATTTCCTCCCGGATTTGTTTTTTTTTTTCGCTGACTTTATTCCGAAAGTAACAGACTGTGGCGAATATTCATTTGCACTGGAGAGTTCAGATGGTCTAATCGAAAAGACCGGTCCTACATTTACAGACGCTACTAAGTCACAGCTACTATATATATATATATATATATATATATATATATATAAGCTTCCATCCTCTCCACTATCGAAAGTCAAATTCCAGTGCGTGCACCAATAAATAAGTGACAGATCGAGGAAAGTTAGTACATGTTATCTCCTCTAAATTGGTCCGTCAGTTATGACTAGACGCTCAAAATGGCATGTTACTGGTATTAATGAAGTCGAGGCTTCCAGTTTGCAGAATAATTTTGTCATCAAAATAACTCACAAAGTTCCATTATGTTTGGCGTCCAGAAAAACTGAGAGCCAGACATGTAATCATTTCATCCAGGCACTACAAGTTGGTACTAACTACCTGGTGCGGCATTTCGACTACATCACCAAACACCCAATCATTTGTGTGTGCATACCGATACTTGACTTCAAACATCTTCGTAGTGTGACTGATCGCGCTGGAATTGTCACGAAACATTTACTCTAGTTCGGTATGTTTTTCATTGCTCACTTAGCTTCTTCACGCATCCTCATCCACAGTGATGGTCAGAATTCGTTTACTCGTGATGATTTTATCGAAAATTTTAATCGTTTCTTTCAATATCCATGACCATTATCTTGGCGTATCCACAAAGTTAAAAACTGTACAATTTTGCAGGTCACAACGTATTACGAAAAAAGTCCAGTTCTACTACAGCACTCTATGTAGGGACCAAAACTAGTCACATCAAATATTAGGACGAATGTTTTAGGAAGGATTAGGTTGGTCAGATAAAAATATGGGTGGGTAAGGGATTTGTGGTGTTATATGCACAACCCGAATACAGATGAACAAACCAATCTACACAACTCGTTCACCTGTATTCGGATTATGCATGTAACTAATCCCTTCCCCACCAATGTTTTTATCTGACCTCAAAACATCTATCCTGAACGGATGCATTTCGGTGGTCGATGGAATTCCGGACAGAAGCGGTGCGTCTGCAAGATCTGGTTGCTTTCTTTTTGATGGCGATGGGGCGGGAACAACTCATTCAACAAGCAGTGATCATGTGGTTAACATTTCGGCCATTCAATATAAAGGTTACGGGTTCCACCGAATCCGGCACCAGTTAATTTAACATCCAGCAGTCTTCCAGGGAAAACACTTCTCTTCATGAAATATTGCATATGTCACTGGAGAAATAAAAGAAACCGGAAAGATTTCTACTACTAGATATTATTATTTGCTGTGTAAATGCATCCCTCTCTGCGTCGCAGCATTAACCCGAGGCGGTTGCTAAGTCGAACAAATTCCGATCGTGCCGATTCGTCATTTTAATCGTCTATCAGTGCTCACAGTCTACCGTTCATTCATTTCATTCCTTATGGAGTTTTGTTTTCCGTGGACTGATCTAATATGATAGAAATTAATCACTACTTACCCAGTTTCGTTTGTTTGAATCACGAGCTCGTTCGGTCCTCAAACTATAACTGTAATTGATATGTTAATAGTAATTTTTCCGAAAAAATAGGTAACACTGAAACAAATACACAAGTGACTGAAACCGAAATACTTTTATTCAATTTCACCCCCTCAGAAAAAATGCGCATCATTTTCCAGTGGCAAATAGCGCAGAGCATTTGTTGACAAATTTGAGTCAGAGGTGCGTAAATGATCAGTTGACAGTGGAACCTCTTGACCGTGGATCACGTGAATTGAAAATAATCGAACCACCTGGTCAATGAGAATGTGGAAACGGGTGATCGATAAATCTCTGCAGTTTGCACTGATAGCCTTTATTCGTGTTCCGGTCACACTAATCGATCTGAAACAGCAAGTGAGCACACACGCACGTGCACACCAGAAGGAGAAAAAGGACATCTTCATTGCGTGGTACCTAGCTAGATTGGATTGAACGCCCTTCTGGCACGTGGCCTCTTCTCGAACCACGGCCCACTGACCTCCCCTGACGGTCGTTGACAGATTTTATTGACAGTCATCTACCGGAACAAATCTACCGATCAGTAGCGGGAAATGGCTCTCAAACGTCAGCAAGAAACTGCATACCACAAACGAATTGTTCATAAACTAACTAGATAAATCTGGAGATTCAAAGCGTTGTACGCACGCATTTTTGGTTCCATTTCATTAAGTCTAGCGTATATTCACTCACTCCAGTGGACGTTTCTTATCCACCAGAAATCTAGTATCAAATCAAATAGCTTCACAACAAACGACAATCATTATTACAGTATTTGGTTTCTATTACTACGCGGTTTCCTCCACACACACACACACACACACACAAAAAAAAGAGCTCGAGGTATTTTAGTGATTCATACTATGTGAGAAAGTGACACTCCTTCAGACTGTAGCTCCCCTCGTTATTTTTCCAACTAGTCCACTATGTCTGAGCTAAATTACATCTATTGTGGGGAATGCTTGCTTAAAATTTCTCCACTTTCCCATTCAGTTAGGGGTAGTGAACCAGTCTGGTAGGTTTGATGATAAAATACCCGAAAATTTCACTGACTACCTGGTTTGCTTTTTTCATTCTTGCAAAGCCGTTTATCAGAATATCTAAAACAGAGATCATGGGGTTTGTAAAAATATGTAAAGTCACTGAAAACATGCACGGTAAAAATGTTCTAGGGTCCATTTTTACCGTAATCGGAAAACTCACTTCCGTTTCCTCCGACTGCTGAAAAAGAGAGGAAAAACAGAATTTTGGGATGAGCTGGAACAAAAAGCCCAATTAGCATATGTCCTAAAGGAAGCAATTGAGACTCACCGGATATTGAGTGTTTGCTACCACGAATCAGTAGTGTGGAGATATAGAGAGCTGAGTTACAATTTTCAGTGTGATAGTGCTGGCAGCTCGCCATTTTGTGAAAAATGCTCATTGCGATTTTTCACGAAATTTAGTCATACTTCATAAACGGCTTTTTACTCGAAAACACGCGGTCGGTTTCGCTGACACTGCTGCTCCCCGTACATGAGCACTCCTTACACTCCTGTCCAATGATCGTCATACTTGTGCATGCATCTGTTCAATTGGTGCTACAATTTCATTTGAGTCTTCAGAAGCGCGATTGTATGGTACTGACTAGACAGGGGAATACGGAGCGCACGTACCTGATCAGCGGTACCGGTCTTGTGATTCCGGAGAAATTTTTTCCTTCCATCCCTATGCGGAGAATAATACCTTAAATAAAAATCACACGTCGGAAAATTGTGCCGTCTTCCTTAAATTTGGCCTTGCTTAACGGACATAAAAGGCCCCGCGAATCACTGTGTGATTCTTAAATTGACTTATTATCTATATAGACAGAATTCTAGTACTGATCTCCAATGTGCATTGTTATAATCTTTAACCCAAACATTATCAGTGATCACTGTGTTACTATCCACTTCATTCCAAAGGTCAACAGGCTTCTAGTACCTATGAGATAAAAATCAATGACGTTTTGATAAAGATATTAGTCTGTCTACGTTTTCACCCTATACCAATCCAGAGCAACCACCGACAGCAACGGCTTCTTATAGAGGTCGCTATGAGGAAAAAATCGAGTTTGGCCGTATCCAGAAAACAGAATGGGACGTAGCATGGTCCTCCAGTTGCTACTTGGTAATGAAACCACTATAGTCAATAGTGAACCTCACAAATGGCAACTGGATATAACACCCAAAAGTTAAGTTTATTTAGACAAAACAAAAATTAACGTGAGGGTCTAAGTAAGGGTAAGTAAGATACAACAACCCACTTTTTATGAAAGATATTCCAACTCCAAACGCTTCCTTGCTAAAGAGTGTCATGCTAACGTTGTGCACTCCGCTAATAAATCCGAGGAACATCATCATCAACATCATTCGAATCCCCTTATCGTCTTAACCACAGTTGTCATCACATCATCAGCATCCAAGTCAACATCAACGACCTTTTCAGTTGCGGAAACAACATCTGCGTGAGTAGAGACAAAAGTGGCATACACCCATCGAGCCTCAGCTCCACGGGAAACTGGTCGTGACCGAATGCTCGTGGTTAATCGCCGAATCGTCAATCCATGCAAGCAGGCTGGATTATTCATCATTTCGACCAGAGCACAGAACAATTTGCAGCATTTGATTAACGCATCAGGTAAGTTTTCCCTGTTTCGAAAAAAGAACATCCTACATTAGCTGAGGTAAAAGCAAAATTTTCCAGCTCAGGGTTTTTAGGCAGACATGAGCAAACCTGGACTATCTCTTAGTTCGGTCATCATTTAGCTAGTCCGTTCTACGCGCATGTGCTTTTTCCAATGCAAAACAAACAAAACATGAAATGCTCGTCAAACCCGTGCACTGAACTGGTCAGGTTGCCGAAGTAGAAGGGTAAACAATCTACTCACATGACTTCGGTAATTCGGCAGTTCAGCCGGAGACTGTGCAATGATGAAAGCGCAGTATTCACTCAAATTTTTTGCGATTGATTAATCATGCACTTCGAGCATCCAACTGGCCGCTGAAGATCATAGACACACTGCGTAACTGTTTTTCGTGTTAGAAACCACCACGAGTGCTTATTGATCGCCCCGGAAATGGGGCCGGAACCCGCGACGAACGATTGTGAGTCGATCGCCTTAGTCGTTACGTTAGCGTGCTGGTTCTTCACATTCCATCCAACGTCAACAATGGGTGATACAGCCCGGCTATCGGTCACAGACCTTTAAATGCCCCAGATGAACGACTCCCGGATGAGAGTAAGCGTTTCTGAAGGAATCGAACACATTACAAACAGACTTAGAAAGCTATACTGCATCGTGGTTGGCAGTAGCAGGAGATTGGAAAGGATTTTACAAATGATTCACTTCCCAGTTCCCGTACAACGAATGCGCACTGTTGTTGATTCCTACGAACGAAGAAGCAACCGTGCAGTGCTTCCACGGTTTTCAATGACAAGCGGGATGTTAACACTAAGTTTGAAATATCAAAATGAAACCTCCTACTGCGGCATATAATTCCATTTTGTTCAGTCCTAGGGCACTGTGATTTTCGACAACTGAGTTGCATTCATTCTGTTAGCTCTTTCGTTTTATTTACACGACACCATATTTGCGTTTATTTCTTGACAGATTTAGAGGTCGGAATCGGTGGTTGGAAGTTAAATGTACCAGCAAATTTTTCATTTTGCAGCATCAACGTCCAGCTCACCACTAGGAAACCATGGAAGCATTATGCACCTGTTGTTCCCCCTCTGTCATGAATAATCAATAATGTGCATATCCGTGGCTCCCACACTGGGACGCGAATTGAGGACGAACGACTGCCTGGGGCGTTCGACTCACAATCGACCACCTGTCCTAGGAATTCTCGTCGCACTCATTTTCACTAATCCAAACAGGAGTTAGGACAGTTTTGGGGAAAATATTTGTTTACCCCGTCCGCATAACCTATCGGTATGGCCTCGTACTCCAGTTGCCGATATACGCACAGGGTACGTGTGTGTGTGTGTGTGTGTGTGTGTGTGTGTGACATGCACGAATATATCCGATTCCAACTGACATCAAGCACCTTTCATATTTAGACCGACTCTGTTTGGTCAAATCTACCAGGCTAACTTTCCTAATCGCTGTTAGACAATAGACAGGTAGTCATAAGTTTATTTTTTCACTCCCTTCCTCAGGCACAGATAGGCCTCGGGGTTTGATTGGTACTTTCCAGGGCTGTCTGTTTCAAAAGAATTACAGTACACTGGATAGCTGGATGTACATTCGTGGATTCGGTGTCCCATATAGTACTGTGGCGTGGGTTGGTTTGCAATGAAGACACCCCTGACTACATTTAACATCCTAGGGTGCTGGCAACAGACGTGTATCAGTTCACTAGCAACACTTTAACCGTTGTATTTTGTTCCAGTGTGATTCCGATGTTTATCGAGGTGACATAATTCGAGGCTTGAACCGTTTCGGCAAGTGCTTCGTTTTCAAAGCACATTTGTGAATTGTTAGCGTTTCAAAAGTCTATCACTAATCTTTTAACCAAACTGTAGAAACTTATCTCGGAAAAAAACCGGCAAACTTCTCGGTATTTAACCGGGGCGAATACTGATCACAGTAGTTGAAATTGGTGAGACATTTGGGACCCGGTCGATGCTTTTAACTGTCAGCAGTCAGATGTTTTTATCTTTTTGAAAAATGGCCGTTTATGATTTTTGGTCAGATTTGGAATGGAAATTTACCCCCTAACATTAAAAGAGCTTTACACAGAAACAGGTGGATCGCACAGTGAGCTCAGCATCAGCCATTCTTCTTTACGCTTTCACTATTAAATTCAGAAAGAATAATACCGAAATGAGAAATATATAAATTAAAAATGAGAACCAATGAGTTTAATTTAGGAACAAGAGACCATGACTCATCTCGCTCGACTTTGTCCCATCTCATTGGTCAAGTAAGGGTATCAGTCGCCCGTCTTTTCGCACTTATTGTGGAAGGAACTGTGGTAGACCTTAGTCGTGCATCATGAGCGCGAGTAAACCGACCAGGTCAGCCCTGGTATTTTTCACAATGCGCGTTAGAGGTCGACTGACTAAACATGAGCTGGGGACTGAGATGCACCAGAGGCGAGTTAGAATCACCGAAATCTTTTGGCCTCAAATGAAACGCAGTTTTTCATCTTCACTTTATAATTCTTCGTTTCATCATTTTACGGATGTAATCTTGGGAGGGTATAGACTTCTTCCTGCAGACGATTTTCATTCACCTCTCGTAATTGATGTGTGAGTAGTGCGTGGACGGCTAGTTCAAGTGTATCGGGAGCTAGAAATTGTAGCAATATACATCATGCATTAACTAAATCCTAGGAGTTTGTGTGACCAGGTAAAAAATTAAGACGCAGGGAGAATGCTATATTCTTTTTGGGTATTGCTTGCGTCTACAAAACTTTTATTTAACTAGTCCAGCAATCCATTTTGTGGTTCGAATGGATGCAAGGGCTGATTCTATTCCCGATAGTTGATGTGAATAGCAAAGTTCTCAAGACTACTTGACAAAAACAAAAAACAATAAACATCTTATGTAAAAGTTAACTTTCACGGATCAAGATAAAGTTTAGATCAATACTATCTTGTATCGTTTGATTCCTTTATTAATGAAATAACTGCATATCATTTCTCAGGAAGGAGGTCGCGGCCAACTGAGAGCTGCCAAGTGGGGAAGTTTATCGGCAGTGAGAGGATTCGAACCCGCGATCTTCACGTCCAAACGCCACGACTTCATTCGCTTGGCTACTGCTCATCAAATCCTAAGTAACATGGCAGCAACTTCCTGTAGGATTAACCGCCAAAAAGTTAATTTAAGTGCAACATCATATGGTCGCCTTATTGGGTAAAACATTCCATGTACAGTCGTTCGTCTCAGATTCTCACCTCCGTTTTGGAGCCGTGGATGTGCACCATCGATGATTCCCAACAAGCCAGATGAGACAGCCGTACAGTACTTTCACTGTTTCTTGCTAGTGACTTGATGTTGATATCGCATTGAGAGTAACTTTGTGAAGTTGACGCTAGTTCATTCGGGCGAATAACCAAAAGTTTGACAATAGCAATTAAAATTTGACGCCGCGACTCAGAATCAAACCAGACCAATGTTATGACATACTGCAACTGACCAATGTTCAGAATGACTAACTGATGGCCTAATGCTCGGAAGTATGATCTCGATCCTCGGGCTCGACTTGTGGATGTGAAAAAACAAGTACACCAGTATTTTTGTTGTCATTATGATTTTGCTTATGGTTATTATCAGAATCGTCAAATTACCAAAATTAGCCGTTGTTGCTATTGCGAGTAAACTGCTTACGTGCACTAAACCCGCCCACGTATGAAGCGTGGGTGACCGCCACCTAACATTGTTGGCCATTAACCAATGGGCTGGCCTAAGAGTCACAAATAGTCCACGATGCACGTACCTAATGGATTTTGGCACCAGGATTTTCCCGTTCACAAATGTCCGTCTTATTTTCACTCCCCCCTCAGTCTGTGTTTGGGTGCGTGCCCGAGCTTCTGCGTGTGTGTCTGCGTGGGTGCACTTTAGTAACGGGTGAAACAGGACGGAAAGTAGCCAAAAATCTTCACATTTTCAAACCCTATAGTCTGTCTTATCCTTTTTAAAAACCCCACGGTGGTAAACCAGCGTAACGTGCGCGCAGAGTCGGCAAAGATGCAGCAGCATAAACACGCTCTAAAATGTAAAGTTCATGGACTTCCAGCCAAAGTTGGATGATTGACATTGAATTTGTCGCAATACTCTTAGATGCTGCCGTGTGTGTAATTATTCACGTGCACGTGAACACTGTTTGCTGTGATATGTCTGATAACGATTGCGCGGCCCAACGAAGTCAGTTTACATGTAAAAAGCGCCCTAGTCACCCGTTCCCCACCCCACCCGCCGCTCTCCTTTTCCCTTCTCCGATCACAAATAAGGTGACCGAATTTGGCACGAAATCGGATTTGTTGTTTAAGTCCAGCGTTGAATCGTATGCATTCACTTGACTGTTGGCATTTCATGGAACTGAAGTAAAAGCTGATCCAACAGTCGATCAGTTTTTGAAATACCTGCAAATGAGCTGGCAAACGAAACCAGGAGGGAAGAGTGAAAACTGTGAATGATTGCACACGAGAGTAGTTTCACTGACGTTAAGGTGTTGCGTCCCATTCCAAAGCTTCCAGTTTGTGAAAAATGGTCATTTCAGTTGTGAAAGCTAATCAGGTAAGGGCATGCTAGTATGGCTAAGATCCAAGACCCTTATGTTTTGGTGCGATGACTCACGTTAGAGTGATGCAGGGTTATATGGGAATACGGGACGAGTTGGCGAACCCTTTTAGTAAGAAAAGAATAACGCACAAGGCAAGGAATCTGATCCACTGGAATCCAAAAAGGAGGACCGGAAACAGCTGTTTGTGCTGGTTCCGGGACAAGATGAAAGTGGTTTGATTTTCGTAACACCTTCAGGGGCAAGAGACCGAGAAGAGAACCAAAGAGACAAGTAGTCCGAGGCACTGGAAGCAGTCTCCCGATGAGCTTTCGGCTTGAAGAGACACACACCGTCGTGAATTCTAACTGGTGGATGTTGATTTGTTCTTGGTGAAATCCCGCTCTGGTAGTCAAACTATCAAAACTTCACCGAGGTGGACTCCACGTGATTGCGTGATTTTCGCGGGCAATCGCTGATCAGTAAGTGAATTTTCCGAGCACTGTCCGAAGTGACCTTTCAGCTTAGTTAGCAAAGGACGAATGGTACAAACGCGTAGATTGCGTCCATGTGTGGGTCCGAACTCCGAAGAGGTCTAAGACTTTGCGCATTTGAATCACTTCTCTATTAGTCAAAATCTGCCAACCAAACCTCCCGCATAAATTGTTTGATGTTGGGAAGAGAAGAAAAATCTAGTTAGCCGGTTAGAAGCCAACTGATAGCGCTTACTCGATCAGATAGCGTGCGGTTATTTCAGAACTGAGACGGTTGATCGAAGTCTTTGGATCCAGCGACCGTGATATTCCAGTATCAAAACTAGAACAAAACAGCGTTTCATTGATTTATTCGGCGTTGTTAAAATTGGACAAGAAACGGTCTACCACGGATTTGTCTCCGGTCGCAGACTCAGATCCCAGTGAAAGGGAAATCGGTCAAAAATCCTAATTGTATCGCTCCTGCTGAATGGACATTCGTTCAGAAAGGTGCTATTCCAGAAGATGATCACGAATTATGAAAGGCAAACTAAAAAGAATGTGCAGAAGCATCCAAATTCAAGTTGGGTTCGAGATTTGGACTAACCAGTTTGGTGTCACATTTGTAACGCGAAACGGTCCAGACTGATAGCCCAGACTTCAGAGAAAACCGCTTAAATTTTCAACAAAATTTATCGTAATTTCTTTGAATTCAGCTAGGCGCTGTCATGACGGCAAACTTTACTCGACATGAAAAGTCTAGGTGTTCTAAACGGCAGGATCAACAGCTCATACCTGGTAAAAACAATGGGTCCTTTGGATTGTCCCCAGAAAAGAATTTAGACACCGTAAAAACGGCCACAAACTATTTCCCCTCGTTCAAAGAAAAACGTAACCATCTTTGGAGATTCTAAGTAGGGCAGAAAATGTGTGCTGTCATGTACTTGATAAAATCATATCTGCCAATTGGTCAGGTACATATCCAGATCCATATTCCAATGTGCAAACCGCGATGTAGTAATTTTTGACAAATATATGAGTGAATATCAGGTTTTTGTACCCCATAAAACATTATTTGTTCATTATAGACTGAGAAAATCAGGTTGAAGCTGGTCTCAGACCGTTTACTGTGGGTCTGAAAGGTGCTTTACAAAAGTAGTCGACTCACTGGCTCTTCATCAGAACTATTCCGTAGTTTATTGCACTTCAACTGGTTATATATATATATATATATATTTATATATGCAAACTACTGATCTGTGAACTAGTAAAATCGTGACCCCTTGGGTTTTTCAGTCTTCGAAGACTTATTTAGTGCGTAAACTAAGTGAACCGAGTGAAAACCGATCCATGTAATATATTCACACCTTTACTGGCAACTGCCATGTTATTTGTGTCTTGGAAGTGCCCATATTTATCCAATTTTTTCCCAGTTAGCAGTAGTAGCATTCCGTACTTACATCCGTTTATTATTCCGGTGAGGTCTGTGAGACATCAGAACACTTGAAAGCAGTTGAGTGCAATTGGCCGTTGCTATGTCCTATGCATTAAATCATACAGTTGATAGACTGCAATGAAATATTCCAGTGTCGACGTAATAAACAGACATTGGTTAAAAAATTTCCTCTCTTTAATGAGCAATACCTCCTCATTTTGTTCCCCGTTCGGAAGGCGGGACCATCGTTTACTGGATTTTCATTTGACTGTGTTATTTCTTTTTATGGTGCCGTCAAGGAGATAGCATCAGAATCATCATCCGTCTCCGGCTAGTTCTTTCTACAATACGGTAAACGCAGCAAAGTCGACTTGAAAAAACTGAGAACTGCACCAAATTTTGCCGAATTTCAGCAACCAAAAGATTTGGAATGGACTAGTTTTGAAATCTCGAGGAAAATTAAATGTCTTATGAGGAATCTAAATACAGTTTATAGTCCCCCAGCAAAATGCCTCGAATAATGACGTACAGAAACAGAGACTAGATCGATTTGCTACCACGAATTAGTTTGTCAAAACGGTTATTGACCATCCACTGCTAAAGTTCCACCATTCTCTATAACCTCTAATCAACCACTTCCACCCTACTTCTTACAGATAGAGAGCAACAAACACTGACGCTGGGGATCCTGACGTCGAGGAAAATTAGCGCAGGATTTTCTAAGATTTTCGTTGGTGTTGGCATGCAACTGAACAACTGTAATCGACCGTAAAAGCCAGATGGATCCACACCGAGTGACTGGATTGCACAGCTGCAACATTTTGCTTTTTAAGATGCTCTCATACATGAACAACAAACAGCTACTTTTGGATCTTTATTGTACCAAACAGCGTAGCACTTAGTGTCCCTAATACCGTTCTTGCTTGAAAACAAAACAGAACGAAATTCAGATTCTCAATCAGCATGTGGATAATAGAATAGAATAGCCAATAATTTTACAGGGGCTATTTGACAGGGCTTCAGAATGCCTGATTAATGTAAGTGCATCAATCAGAACCTAAAGAATAAAACCAAGTGGAAGGTCTTTCCTCGTCCGGTTCGGAGTTCTCAACACTAGAGCAGGCACTTTTTGTGAGTAGATAGGAATAAGTATTAGTGTGCATTTCCATGAACCCAACTACATCATTTTCATGTCACCTTGAATTGGTGTCGAGTCACTTCACGCGAGATATGTAAAATATGCTTTTCGTCACGAGATCCACCATTGCTGACAAACTGTGGTGCAGCTACCAAATGTTAACTTTACGTTTCATTTTGGGATTGGATGGCAGTCCCAAACAGATTGGATATAAGTTCGAAACGTGATAGCAAGTGGTATGGGAATATAAACAAAGGTGTACGATTCTGAATGAAGTACACCATACGGTTCCGATTTCTACCTGGAAAACATCAAACAATTTGTAAGTCATGAAAACAAATCGTGAGTTCTAATCGAAAAAGTGATTAACTTTGAACGGCATCAGTGTGTTCGGTCAGAGAAGATAAATACGAAATCCACCGGGTTCGGTTTTAGCCTCATTCATGTGGCAGACATTCTTTCGCATACTTGTGAAAAGTTTCCATCCTATGGTCCATAAGACAAAACCGGTTTTGAGTGTGCCAATTTGCAGGAAATCTCATTTGTGATTCACTGCAACAATCCTCCGGGTTATTTCAATCGCTTTAAAATCAGCTGTTTTTGCGAAATGCCAAAGAAATTTATGCCAACCACACCAATAAAGTCTCACAATTCCTCTGCCAAACTCAGCGCAGATCATAAGGTTTTTGGTAAAATATTGGTACCTGAATAACAGCATTCCGCGGGACACATACTTTTAGTAACCGATGCTGCATGAGACCTGGGTCGTATAGATCACATTTGCATCAATAATGGGGGGAACAGACAATCAGGAACTTAGTATATTCTCGTGTATACGAATCAAGACTCACTTTAGGTGTTCATCATTTAAGAGGTTGCTTGAGAGCCCTAGAGTGTGATTGGTTGCATGTCAGTGATGAATAGGCTAAAGCACAGCTACGCCCTAGCCGCTAGTTGGCAAGCCCGATGTTTGTAAGATATACACTTTGGTGAAAAGTTCCCCCGGCTCCCCTCCTCTCCCGTAAGGATCAAAATTTGAACAAAAACGAAATTCCCAAAGAAAACCAAAATGTTTCCTTCATGAATGGATCCGCATGATTCCCGCAGACATCAAATCATTAGCAAATCGTTGAGCCACCTTTAGGAGGTTTAGATAGAGCTACCGTTGCGAAATTTGCGACCGCGGGAATATGACATTGGCAGAATGCAAACGCCAGGTGTAGTTCTGGGAGATCAATTTATCAGTTGTGCACCTTGGTAGAAAAATATTTTCGGTTTAGCCTCAGCGTTGTCAATACTTCTGGTTACAGCTGGTAGGAGTAGACCTTCCTACCAAAATGACACGTCCGACGTTTAATGAACTTCCACTATACCGCTGTTTTGAGGTTTGCATCAACAAAAAGATGCTTCCAAACACATCTTTGATGATCATGTTAAGAAATAAGGAACTTTTAGTCCCCTTGAGGGCCAGTACTTGAGCGGTAGTGGCCATGCGGATTAAGCGCCTGTCACCGCAGAGATTTGGGCGTTTGAATCCCAGATGCTTCGGTCACTTCAATGGTGGACAGAAAATCCTTGCAACTCAGCTGGTTACCAGAACTCACTCCCATTTTTAGGATTACCGTTTCCGGTTTCCCTCTGCCATGTAGTGTAGCACACCCTAGTGCCTTCTGCTAAACGCACGTCTCAAACATGTCTCAAAAACCGGTCTAAATAATCCACTTCTATTTTTGCACCCTTAAACACACCTCGTCACTGAATCCTCAGAGAACATGAGTTGACATTCACCAAGTAGAATAATACCGGAACCTACGTCCTTGACCGAAATTCGCATTCATTGAAACGGGAAATATTGCAGCTGGTGGCTGCATTTCTCGGTAGATTTTCGCGTATGCGCGGTGACCAGGTAAGAGCTCTGAATGAATTCCTAGGTGATTTTGTGTCTCAGGCTTCTGAATCAAAATGGGCTTCGTGAAACACCACATAATTCTCGCTTATGATGCGCAATCTGTATTATACGAAAGGTAAACTTCTTTATTTCAAGTCAAACCTATTTGTTTTTATGAATTCATCGCATAATGCGTCCCGGAAGCATAAATGTTCTTCCTTGCAAAATAGTCTACCCCATACTGTTCTGATTTTTCTTATTTGTTTTTTGACCTGCAAGCTGGTTTAACTTACTAAACACAAGTGACATCAGAAGCGTTTGCTCGTGGATTGCTGTTCTAGCAACCGTTCAAAAAGTGACCTTTCCTCCACTGTCTAGCACTAACCATAACCTGAATTCCAAAAAAACGGGCTACTTCTGTTAGCTTCAACCAACCTCTGAACTCCCAGTAACCCGAGACAGGAACCGGAAAATCAATGGAGGTGCGAATCACACCGTAAATAGAGTACACCGTCTGTTAATTGCGGCCAAATTATTGCAAATGCGTGAATAATAAATGAACAATAAAGTTCACATATCCCTTTAAATGTAGGACACAGGATGGACAATTTATCCAACTGTGAAAAGCATTCGAGCTCTGCGCGATTCAGACCGGTGCGAGAATATAACCCACGCATTTGTACCGCGTATTCTATCGGCTGACTTAAGAGGCTATGCCGAAAAGTGGTCTAACATTTCACTTTAGAATCATTGGTTACTCACTGGCCGTGAAGCTCAAAACAACGACCATCAGAACAACAACTGAACTTCAAAAATTCTGCGTCCCCATCGGAATAGCCACTGGCTAGAAAAGAACAACCTTTCCTGCAGGAAACAAGAATACGACACTCCTGCTAATATCATACTTTGCTGAACAATAGTGGAGGTCGTAATAAAGTTCCATCATAAAACTTAGCAAAAGTTTCACAAGTAACCAAGTAGACCCCTGATCCGACCATCTGAGCCACAACTAACGGCTGACACAGCTGAACTGTAGTGTAATTACAGTTTAGTTCAGTAAAATTGTATTCAGATGACACAAATCGTCAACAAAGTCACCGGGTCAGTTCATTTACCACGCTGTCGGCTAGATCCATATTGAATAAGTCGAGACCTGATACAGCGTGAAAAGTTTCAACTGATGACTACCATTGAGTAATGACTAAAAACAAACCTTTCGAAAGCTGCCCTAGACAGTTTACTGACGATGCAGTGAGGTGGTTTCCCATGCTTTATCCCCTCATTGCGTTTCATCAGAGACTAAAATCCAAATGCAACACCATGGAAGTGGCTTTACCACTCATCGGGCAATCTTCACAATATTCTGTAGTGTACTCTTATCTTGCTGATTAGATTTATGTACGACCGGACCGAAAATGAATCTCGCAATTCGGACTTTGAAATGAACCTGATTTTTACAGGCAGCAGTAAAACTCGTTGAATGCGCCACTTCACGAAATACGACCATTTGATCAAAATGGGAAGACGGCAAAATTAGTGAGGTTTTACGGCAGCTTGAAAAAATTATTCAGTCTGCTAAAGAATGATATACACTTCGTAAAGATTAATAAAGTACCAGAGCAGAGTCAATCAACCTCGGTTGTGGCTGATAATCACCGAATCGGCACCTACTACTGTGAGCAAACAATAACCGCGATCAAAGCAATTAGTCAACTATTCGAATGCAACATTGACTTGAGCATAATTTAAAACCAAGAGCCACTATTTAGATAGTAGACAGAGAATTGCACGAACTTTTTGTTACTGACTATCTACACCTAGTCGTACGACTATTAGCATGCAGGAAAAATGTCCACAAATTCCCTCCCGAAGTAAAGAAGAACTAGGTGGTGTTAAAATTTGTTTTTCATCTTCCTTACTTTTGTTAGGGGATTAAAAATGTACATCAGTTCCAGGAACGGCAGCAGCGATCAGCAGAGGGCTGTAAAATGAGAAGTGGTGGAGGGATTCGAACTTGAGACTTCCGTGTCCAGGCTCCAAGACATTATGCGCTTGGCCACCGCCGATAGATGCCCAAATCTTCGCGCATTGTTCCCCTTAGATTAGGACAAACACTACCGTGGCTACTTGGATAGTCGGTGTTCAGCTAATCTAATTTATCTTATTACTCTAAACACAGCTACTCAGCAACTGTCAGTCTAGCGTTCACTGATGGATATGGGTGGTTTGCGTTCCACTTTCACAAGCCCACCTCGGTATGCTCATCTGTGCCAGCCGCAGAATAAATTCCTAACATTTGTAAGTTAGTTAATCGGACCTTTCTTGAAGTTTTGTTTGGTTGCAAGTTGTTAGAGTTCGGACTCCCAGTGGGTCAAATTCACCACCGGACTTCACGGTGCATGGACTGCACGAACGCTTACCAACTCCATTGAATAAATCTCACTCAAATTTTGACATCATGCAGACTGACGGAAAACTTGAGAAAGTCATCCAAATGTTTTACCATACTGGATGAATCACGTTATTTCGGAGCATGAAACAGGCAGCTGGTCTTATTTAGAAAGTTAGTTTACAAGCTTGCATGTAGCTTTTTAAACCCCTACTAGTTCACAGGTGAACGAATAAATCTCACGAGTGATAATGGACTTCTCTTTCTGAGGGCACATTTCTGACATTGTACAATTCTCAAATAAAATTTTCCGGTTGTATTGGAGACTACTGTGAATGACTTAACGGTAAAACACTCCTTACGTTGTTCGTGTCCCGATATAGGAGACTACTGGATCTTTATTGGACTTTTCACTCAAGCTTTTGTTGGTGTGGTTGATCATGATAATACTCACTTTATTGTTCGCGTTTTTGCATCCGTTTCTGGTTTTCACCAAATGCAGCAACCCGGAAAATTTGCATGCCTTTCGCCTTGCACAAATAGCGTATCTCTCTGATGTTTAAACGGATAGAATTCCAGTCCCTATTAGGATGTGTAATCATGACCTTTGCATTAATCAGAACTGCTTCTAGCTTGGTACCCAAAACAGTTCCATTGACATCACGGAACCGTAATGAAGCAGATCGGCTTTCCATTAAATCAGATCCGTCGCTGCAGTTGTTCCAACCAAACGTGTGGACTAGCACTGATTCGGTCACCCAATAATTTCATTCTTACACGACGCTTTTGAGCCACAGTGACTGACGACACTCAGTGATTCAACCTAATGTTTAGATTGCTAATGTTTTCTAGCCATCAATGGCCGGCCGCGAAGATAGACTGAAGACACCAGTCACTCAGCTGGGGTTGTGTGTTTATAATTTTGGGGCCAACCAATACGAGAGTCAACCTTAACCTAATGCACGGCGGTCCTTCTGCTTGTTTGATAGTTCCTTAAATTTTTAATGTTGTTCTGGTAGAATTGGAAGGCTGTTTCGATGAATAGTACTTCAGTTTTTGAAACGTAGGATTCAAACTGAATCCATGAGCTAGTGCACAACGGTCCGGTGTGGAAACACCTACCAGTGGCTTAACAGTGTGAACAGTAGCTAGCAGAAACATTCTCTTGAAGCTATCCCCTTCCCCTCAGATTTCGGTGCATCTTTGGCCTAGCAACGATTCTGAATTTCACTCTACAGGACCACAATTATTCGCTTGTTCTTTCAATGAGTTAGGCCCCTGTAAACACAGTGTGTACCTTCCTTTGATTTATTACAAAAACTCAGTGAATAAATCGTTCAAATAATACCAGTGATATAGATTTCCTTATATTTATTTCTGTGGCCGGGATTCTCCATTCTGCTTCTTCACTGAAACTGCTCGCGAGCAAATAGACAAAAGGGAGTCATTGATAAGTCTCGCTTTTATGTTTATTAGTTGCAACGAAACGCGATGCAGAAGTTAGATCACAAGAGTCTTACTGTCGTAAATTTTCTCTCGTCAAACTGATCTGCCTCAAATATCAGCCGTCCATTTCAATTTCACCTATGGATCTTTTCTACATTTGTCTAATCTGTCAAATCCAACTTTATAACGAATTATGTTCGTGAATTCTGGCTAGTGGTGATTGATGGTGATTGATTCACATAGGAATTCTGCTCTGGAGCTCAAAATGCAAACGTTTTCGTGGATGAAAGCTATATCATGCAGTAACGTTTGGGGCGCAACCATTCATCCTTGAGTGAAATTTTCAGACATCCCTCAGCACGGCCTGGTGGCTCCGTCGACAGAGTGCACGCCATGCAGGTGCATGGGTTCGAAACCCCAAGGTCGAGACTTTCCCCTTTCAGATCAGTTCTCAAATTTTATCCCACTCGTTTTTCCACGAAAGTGACACATAATAACAATAATAATAGTAATAGTTACTTTGTTGTGACTTTTACATTGTTAGTACCACCTCAGCTGATCAGTGTTGCATTTTGCCAACGTTTTACCTACCGTGGGTAGTCCTTCCCAATGCACCTTTTGCCGTCAGACTAGCCTTGAGAAGGACTACTTACGGTGTTCGAAACGTTGACAAGTTGTGACATTCACCAATGCCGCGCCGTTGCTTACAACAACTTTCACAATAGAAGAATACTTGTTGCACCAATTTCTTAATATTATTGTTAAGTCGTTCGGTCCAGGTATTTAAGATAATTACTTCAATTTGACACGTGATGAAAAACTATAAAAATCACCATGCATCTTGGAATGGAATTTGCCGGTGAAATCTTCCCGAACGCGCTAATACTACCAACGGCTCACCGTCGCAGTTGTGTGTTGGGTAAAACCGGCTAATAGACAGCAATTTGCTGTCATTCGACTCATTACTATTACTGAGCTATCCAGACTGTACGTAGTATTAAACTGTATGTTGGCCGTTCTGTCACGGAATAGTTGGTCTTGCAAGCGATAGGTTGTAACCCTCCAACGGAACTAGCACTCTGTGTATGTATTAAACTAGAGGATTACACGAGGTAAAACGATGGAGACAGTATTGGATTCGTGCATCCTAAATTAACGTGGTGCATCTGCAAATGTTTAAAGCAGTAACAAAGTTGTTTGACCATGTCGAGATAATCGAAAAACTGTGAAAGTGGTCTGCATCATACTGAAAGATCTTCCCATCAAAGGAAGACCTTCCAGCTAAACCAGAAACATTTTACTATGCAATTTATAATTTCAATTTTCTCACGTCAGACATCGCTGTCCTTGGTTTTTTCTTATTTATTACGGCAACAATCACCGGAATATTTTCGTTCATGAATAACGTCTGCATTCAATCCAGAATTTTTCACTTTTGCGAAAAGGGTAACCTTACAAGACGTATTTTGTGATATTTGATGGAAATGAAAGCTCAAACGAAGGGTGCTGTTGATTTCACTAGATCTGTTGGCATAAAACAAAAGAAATTTGATGGGTCAGTTTCACTGGGAAGGACATCAAGGCAGAAGCTTGACAAAGATTACTCACGGCAGCCGAAATGTCGGACAACTGCACTTTCACTCATGACGTTAGGTTCCTGACTTCTGAAAAATTGCACATCAATCAATCGGCGAATGGTTCTATTTTTGATACACTCCAAATAAATTGTGGTTTACGTTCGTTAGGGAGATCTATTATGCAGAACTGATCCTCATCAGAACCATCCCTTAGGAGAACGATAATCCGGATTGTCAACTTTACGCCAAATATTTTGAGATGCCGCGCACAACACGGATTGGTTAGCAACTGAGACCTCAGTAACGGTACTAAAGTAACGAAAGTAATTTTTGGTCTTTTCTGTTCGGGAATGAAAACAGATAACAACTCACCGATCAGGTCGGTTAGGTCAAGGAAAAATCGGATCACTAATGAGCCCGTTTCACCGCACCTAATTAGCGCAGGCTGATTTTAGTATCGCATTCGAGGTTGCCTCACTTATCCCCTCATTAGAGGTTAATTGGCCTATTACCCATCAAGGAATCAGGTGGGAAGAGTCTGAAATTTTGATTAGCGGTCTGTCGGCTGTCAAAACATCCTGCCCAAGTAATCCAGATCCCCTGGATATCAACTAACTAATGAGAGCAGAATTCCCTGCTCAGGCACCTACAAGCCGTATTTCAGATGAGCCCACAGAAAAACGAGACCAGTGTGACTGTGTCAAACATCTACAGCATGTGTAACTGTGTGCTCACATAATATGTGCCATCCACTGTCCAAATTAAAATAACGCTCCCCACAGATTCAATGTGTACAATATTGGTCAGCCGCATGGAATCCATAAATACACGTCAAGATAGTCAGCTTCAACATTTCGGCTGACCGAAATAGGATCTTCTCTATGAAGAAGTCACCCGGCACCAGGTTGAATGGATGAATAATTATGCTTCAGTGCGTCAAACTAACACTTCACAACTGACGCATTGCAAGTTCTTCCGAGCTCAGAAAAATTCAACTGGAAACGGAATGCAAATTTTAAATTGATTTAATGCTTGCGATCGAAGTTTTTTATTCTTCAGAATAATATGCTGTCAGGCAGCAAACATCAAAACACAACCTGAAAGTCGCGAACTCGGTTCCTTCCACGGTCGATCAACCTCCCCAATTGACGGCTCTCTGTGGCCGCAACAACCATTTCGAAAGACGGATTTGTTTTGTGGTTTCATTAGTAAAATAGTAAAAGATAGAAGAACGAATTCACATCAATATTCTACCCTATTGATCACTGTATTTTTTCAAACCACTTTGCTGAGTGACATTTTCTGAACCAGAATTCGTAAATTCAATAATTATTTTTTGAATAGAAGCAAGTAGTTATTAATCGTATTTGTTTAGCACAGTCTGCAAAGTTTCTCCGAACTGAGAACAACCAATATGCATTCAGGAGTACCGAGAATCGTGCGGTGAAATCAAGGCTGATTCTCCAGAATTTGTCTACAAGCAAAATACTAGATTTTGTGAATTCGCGTTGAGTCTTCAGGATTGGAGGAGTCTAAGCAGTAGGCCCTCAATCTGAAAACGTTAACTGGTTACCACATCAAAAAGTAGATTGAGAAAGAACAACCTCCGTCACATGCTTCAAGAAAGCAATCAATAGGTATGGAACACCTGTCCCCGCTTGCCAACTGTGAAAGCCAGATCAACTTGACCGCTAACTGTAACAGATTTCTTCCAATCATTATTAATTTGTTATCACAGTAGTAATTTGCAACTTATTCACTTTTAAACAGATTATAGCATCCGCTATATTTGTTTAATTATACATTTACACTACCTGGAACAAGCAATCTGCACCAGTTGCTGTTCAACATTTTCTCCGTCTCTCTCTCTCTCTCTCTCTCACCTCACTGTTTTCATGCCGGACAAACCAAGCGGTGTTCTCGTATCAAATTGTGTACTACCTTTCAGATACATTAACAAAACGGTAAAGGACAATTTTTCCCAGCCCCAAACAATTTTTCTTCTTCTGGACCACAATGAAACTAATGATAGCAAACGGTGTGATGGTATGATTAGAACAACAGCAATAATACAATCAGGTTTGAACAATTTTTGTCATCCAAGGTGTTGTAGCCCTCATCTTTCAAAACTGATGGCAAATTTATTCTGAGAAGCGTTACCGATGACAACCCCTCATGTTGACTCACTATTACCTCCGTCTATAACTTTGCGTTCGTGACAAAGCTGCACTCCTAGGTCTCAAGGTCCGCTTCATGTCTACCTTCAGCTAGGAAATAAGTGAACATCATAACCATGGGAAAATGTGAGGCCAACAGCGCATGATTTTTGACTAATCAGAGGAATGATGTATTCTTATTATATATGTTCATGCCTTCAAATATCGCTTGCATGCGGTGTGTGGGTGAATGACGGAAGTTCTCCGCAAGCACAAGACCAGTTTCGTGGTTATTGCCGCTGGTCATGTATGCGTACCCGGTACCCTCTTGTTCAAACAACCTTATGCATGTGCACTCTCAATTGTCATATTTCACCAGAATCTAATTCACAGCCTCAGAAGTGCACGTGGAAGCTTTTCGTTGACAGGTCTATAGAAGAACAAGAGCTTTGATTCACTGAAGATTCATCGTCAGTTGGTTTCAGCCCATCTCACCAATTAGGCAGAATGACGCACACCTGAGTACCGCCAAATCAGTAGTGTCCTTTGGGGGAATTTTGTTTAACAATCGAGATATTACTTACCACTAGTATGCATTCTAGCCGCATTCTGTCCTTGCTCTCAAGGTGGTCTCAGCCCAGCTGACAAAGCATTATACGTGAATCACAGCTGTGGTTCTTTGCGCTTTTCAACAAAGAGCTTTCATGGACTACAGTGGCGATACAAATTATGTATACTACTCATAAGTTGCAACTAGCCAAGGGCTCTTATTAAGGAATAATTGGTGGAAGCTATTTTTACGAAGCAACACGTACACACGTAAGGATACTGGGAAGTACAAAGTAATTATTCTCATTTACTGTCCAGACAGGTACGAGCAGTAGCTGAGCTTGATGGTTTTCAGATCTAGGGTTAAGTGGATGCTAGGATTGTCCTTAAAATTAATCCGGTCACATTGGGCACAAGGTTGTCGACAAGAATCCACAATTAGTAACTGGCACGAAAAAGACATGACGCAGTTTTCCACGTGGATCAGTGGCACAATTTCAGCCTGGATGACGTTCATCCACCAGGACAGACAAAGAAGAGGCATTCAGAATTGTCGTTGGAAATCAAACCCTCCTAAGGTCACTCCATCCAATAGACATGCTGAACTGGATCAGAGATACACAATGATAGGGAGCAAGCATTCCATCTAATTAACTAAACCAAACGGTCGAACCGAGTTAGAAAATTGCTAACTCAGTTGCCATATGAATTTTATTTAGGCAAGTCCACAAAACAAAGCACATCAAAGTGAATGCAACAACATCAAATTCCTTAGGTCAAAGTTCAGGTTACTGGTCACCAAGTCCCGCAAGTTCGTATACTTATACCTATATTTCGAGATCATTTAAGACATTCAAACCACACCGAAGGACGAAGTCTATATATGGATAGACAAAACTCCGATCCCCTAACTCTACTCACTGACTAGACCACCTCGACTGGGATTGAAATTTTAACCAAATTCAGTGATCGAGACATTCTCGAGGTTAATATTATCAATCAGTAAAAGTTTTTAATACTTACTCACCAGCAGTACCAGATAAAAATTCCGATAAAAATAATGAGTAGGATTGCCAAGAAAAGTCCAACCACTAATCCGATTGTGGCGCTGTAGAAACCTGTAAGCAATGGAGTGGAAATTAGATGGAGATTTTTCAACATATCCGTTTGAAATAGCATTTCAAGGGTTAGATATAAATCAAGTACTTGTACAACGATTTTTTAAATGCATATTCACCCGTAAATCCGATGAATAGTATTGATCCGGAAGTTCAAGTTAATCGTATTCTTTCACAGTAGTCGGAGAAAAACATTCACGATAAATGGAGGTTTAACTGGTTTGGAAAGAGCCTGTGTCCAGTTCAGTGCTCCTTGAAGGATAAAATACAGCCCGAGGAAATCGGAAGGTTTGTCACTCATTAATGGGATTAGTCACCCGGCGAGACTTGTCACATACCACCCAGACCAGTACCAGAATGTTTTACCCTTTCAGTTAGCATTTTCACAACTTCAAAGGATAATTTCTCAATTTATTCTGACCATTGTGGAGGTCACCTCTGAAGTGGCATAATAAATATCCATCGACGGAATTCCCCCTGACAGTGGTTTCCCAGAAGCATCAGTAGAAACAAACGTGTTGGAGGCTAATTCGTCAAACAAGTGAGCGTCAGGTAGTCATCTTGTGGCGAATTAATGAGAGACATCTGCTCGCATCAACATGTTTCCCATACGGGTGGATTAACAAAACGTCCCCAGAAACACTGGACGGGTTTCGCGGTTATTTTCACTAACCAATTATGCGCATCGGTACCCTCCTGTCCAAATAGCCCTATACTCTCACACTCTTTAATCATTATTTCATTAGGACCTCATTTTAAACATCAGTAGCCTGAATGATCGTCTAGTTCGTTTAAGAGCCACACGATGATTCGTTGAAAGTTGTTCGTTGGATAGGTTAGGCGAACCTGCAGAAACAGGACACCAGGTCCGAAAGTAATAAGTTTTGTTCTCAGTAGTAAGTTTCGCATACGAATTAATGGCCAAAGCTTTCAGGGAAGCGCACTGACTGTTGTTTTGCTTTTTGAAAAATTCCTAATGAGCACAAGGAAGAAAAAAGAATTGCGCGGGCGAGCTCCTTTTCTTGTGCTTTCATCAGTCGTTTTTGTCCCACTCTTATTTTTCCTAGCCGGTTCTATCTTGTGAAATGTGTGTCGCGTACCGTGATGTAATTTTGTGAGTGCGAATCACTGGCACCGGGATCCTCGTTATCTCAAAAGGGACTTTGTCCACAAATAAGCTCGAGCATATTGGGATTCACGCTCCTCGCTTGTAAATCAGCAATATCAGGCCGAATGGGAGCTTCAAAATACACCTAGCACATAACACAAATGTTCCGTGGGGATTAGCAAGAAACGGAACCAGGCTACGTTACCAGTTCCACCGACTGACTGACTTTAGAAAAGTTACGCGTGTTGAACAAAAGTTGGCCTTTGGATTATCTCCAATAGCAAACCAGAACTTTTGTCAACTGTGTATTGCCAACTAAAAGGGGGTTAATGATAATCTTCGTTTCGTAATTTCCAGTTTCCTGTCAGACTGATTCCTCTGCATCACACACACACACACACACACGGTCTTCTCATTATGTTGGGTTACCTATCAAGTTATTTATTACCCGGTCATTTGTGTGAACATTGTTTCAATGGATCGATTCACTGACTGGATAGTTGACTTTCCGACTGAGTTCGTTTTAGGTTTTTCGCTTTTGAATTGGCTGAATTACTGGTTAGTCACTTGATGGATATTTGGAAACGGGCCGACAGGTAGATAGATGTATAAATGAACAGATAATTAAATTGCTTGAATGCTGAATGATTGAGTGATTTACTGGAATTCCGACTAAATTGTTAATTGATTGACCGACTGACTGAGTGACTGGCTAAATGACCGACTGAATGACCCAATGATCGAGCAATAATCCAGATTAGTTAGTGTAAAATGTTTGCTGTTTGAACAAATCGTTTCCACAATTATTTGCCATATTATTTCAAGTACACGCGTCGTTCAAGTACAGATGCTTTGTTTTGCACTTTAGAAGGATATTTTTACTACGGTACGAAATTTAACGAATGCATCGCCTTGCGTTTATGCGGTCCGTGAGATTTGCTGAATTACAAGCACAATGATTGAATCGTACAAAAAGTCGTGTTTAAATTAGTTTCTTTTTATCGGTTAGAATGAATTGATTGCGAATTCATTAAAATTTAACATTACCTCTCAAGAATAAGAAAGGTTTGCGATAAAACTTACCAACATAAAACTCGCAGTGGTCCCCCATATAAGCAGGTGGGCATCTGAAGGTGAAAAATGAAATAACTTGTAACTTTTTGCTAAATAACCAAATATGCATTTTTCTTACAACTACCATTCTTGAGCATTATGACTTAATTGACCGTTTTACTTTCCGCGTCCTGTTTTTGACGACCAATAGATCAAATTTTAATTTATTTTCTGTCCCTACCTGGAAGACCTTCTGCATGAAGTTAAAACCCTCTATAAACCGCTGCTGTGATACTATATGGTGGGTGCTAAGTTACGGTAATCTTTTTGGTAAACTACCATAAAATGTGCGTAGCGCGATGGACTTAATCAAAGAAAACTGATTGTAGCACTCTGAGACCAGTCATTTATAAAAAAACACTTTACAGTCTCAGCAAAATGAATACATTAGTAGTGCAGACAAATCGCACCGTCATAATCCATTACTTCGAGTTTCGGTTGGCACCCGGAAGAAGAGTGAACAAAACATCATCCGGGTACATTGACCAGATTGTTACAAACTAGTTTTAAACTGTGATATTATTCCTAAATAGTTGGATCTCTCCACTCGCTCACATCTAGTACTAGTCAAGCTGTTTCCGTAGGATGTCACGCGATTTCACTTCACATTCCTGTTAATTGCGACGGTCTACAGTGATTCTTGACCTCTAGTCTTAACTGCTAAAGAGCGACTGTCAAACCCTTTCAGGTAAACTGTTGTATCGTGTTTTGGTGCCCTCTAAGTAAAACTGGATTACAGTGCCGAAGACTGCTTATTACAAGTCGCACGGCTTTTGTCCGCTCCATACCCAAGCCTGGCAAACTTAATTTGCAAATTTTAGGGTCGCGGAGTTATTTATTTTGTCATTTTCCTCTCTGAAAATGATAAACTTTTTGGAATGTAAGGAGTCTAAGGGCGTTTTGCCGCAATCGAAACAGACGTTTTGGATTTGAACGCACTGTATATCGATATACGATAGTTGGTGGACAAACCGATATCGTGTGCCCCCGTTCAGGCTGAAGACACCTGAACTTGTCCCGAATCGCCCTCTCGGATACTCGCATTTGTTGTATCTCATCGGATTGGTGCAACTATGTGAAGCATATAAAAGACAGTATGTTAAAATTAGACGTCAACGAATAAACAAATGAAGAGGACGTGAACACTAAAGGCCAAAGAGCACAATACGGACACAAAAGTCCTCGATCCTCTGAGACCATATTCACAATAGCCACCGGATGACCAGACCAAGCATGCTTTAGAACGAAACACAATGGGCGAGATATATAAACAAGTGTTGACTACTGGTGGACACACTAACTACTGTATGTAGGACACCAAAACGAGCAAAGAGGATTTATTGACCTCGATCAAGGTAGCCAGTACGGGGCAAAAACAAGTAACGTCCGGAGAACTCCAGCTCACATAGACTACTGTGTAGCCAGGGGGATGTGACCTTGCAATGTAGTGTAAAATTATGGAGACCAGCCAACTGGTAAACAACAGGAAACGGACACGACAAACAATTTCAGCAGTTGTAGGGACTTGACCGTCACCGGAACAACATTTATGCCTACTAGGAATACGGGGAAAACCGATTTGCTAAGCTCAACCAGCATGACTGAAAGCCAGGAAAAACAATTTGGCTTCATTCTAACTTTCATATTTTTACCCAGTTTCTCGCACCACTGAGTCCGAAGGAAAGCTTCTCTGGTCAAAAGGAACTTCAGCTGTCAATCTATCTGGCACGGTGATCGTCACTAATTGCTGATCTGATTAGATTTTATCCATTAAACAATAAAGCACTTTTCACCATATAAAATTATGTAATTGTGAGATGTTTCTGCCTTTTTGTGTGTAGGCCCGATGGAGTAAATATTGCAATTATTAAGTAGTTGATCTTGTCATTCAGCGACCATTCACTGATGACCAATTAATTTTCATTTATTCTTGTTTTCAATTCATCCCAAAATCAGTCGAGATAAACATCCTGGATCCCATGCCAAAAATCTGACCTACGTTAACACACAGACATAGCTCTACCAGTCCATGGGCGAATTCGTGTCACATGTTTAGTTTTGGTGGCGGCCGCGTGAAATTGCTTGATCTCGACTAGGAATTGCGCTTCACCGGATTATTCACTAGTATTATTTCCTAGCAGTGTTCGCAAAGAGCAGATGATCAAAACTGCAGTTTCACGGGTATTGTTTCGAATTTCACCAATGTATGACCGTTCATCCGCACCATCTTCCATTTAATGTGAGCCTTTACCTAGTGCTAAATAGCTTCGTCGCTCCGAAGCGAGATTTATTGTATGTATTTATACCAGAACCAATACACTCCTCCTGATAGCGCCACAACAGAAAATCTGTTTACTATGGTTTATTGTTTGCATGCTACAAGCAGCATACAATTATTTATGTTTGCATGCTCTCAGGCTCATCCAAACAAAGATATCCTGTGTGGACACAGCAAAAACGACCAACAATCAGTAGAAGGTGGTCCACCGATCCGGTTGCGAATGTTTTAAACTTGGAACATTCAGTTCGGTTTTCAACACATTTCGTAATGCTGTTTTGTGGTGTTATTTTTGCTGTGTCGTTACGCAGTTAGTTTCAACGCGTAATCCTCTCTCAGCCTCAAATTTTGTTTTATCATTCAGGCCGTACAAGAGCAACGAACGTGCCTAATGCCTTTAATCTCGAACACAGCCAAACCCACTAATTTTTTGACAGTTCAGTGTCCTCGTCACGTTGATCACGTGTCCAGTCACAATAACTCTAATGATTACTAGAGTACACACCATTCCATGGTCTGACTGGCACACAAAACGCTGAAAATAGGGGTGTGATTCAGAAATGCGGCAATCCTGTTGAAAGCGGCACAAATGTACACCCGTGAATGGGATCTGCACTTTACATTCGCTTGTATGTGTGCGTTTTCCATGTACGACAGACGTCTTAAAGTCGATATGCCCAGTCTTTTATCGATTAAACAACGTCCACCAGAAAAGTTGACGTGGTAAGTTTTTCAAGCATCTGGAGCGAAATTGGTTAAAAAGTCGTGATCACGTCTACAACTGTCTGTGCATCGGGCCTGTTTCCAAACCAGGATATTTACACTTCCTTATGAAACAATGTATCTCTGTTGGTATGATTGTTCTCCTTCTTCTGATGCAATATTTCCTATGACATTTCGTGAGGTTAGTCTGTCATTTTTGGGCGTATGCATCGACAAATGCGTAAGCCAATCCGTAAGGGGATTTCTGTTGTTTTACCGTGACCTTCATTTGGTTATCTTATTCTGAATACTCCCGTCAGTAACAGCATGACCTGATGCTCATAAAATTCTGAGAACCTGGGCAATCGATTGAGTGGTCGAAGGTAAGCAAACTCAGTTCGTCCATCTTCCACTGTTGTTACCCGCTTGGGTAAAGTTTTACGTACGGTGTTCCCCCAATTAGCGCGCAATCGCACGAAAATAAGTGGCGAAGTAACCCACTCACAGCTTTTACATCAGTCCTCTCAGAAAAGATGGGACATCAGAGTCGTAACACTGGATGATTGGTCGTAAATTAATACAAATAAAATTGGAATTATAAAATATAAGAATAACAGATGGTCTACTAATTTAAAAACATGCCTGAAGACGACGCAAGTTGAACTGAAATCTATGGGTCTCGGTAAGGACTGGGTGACTGTTTGACTGACTACCCTTCGGATTATATGCCGGGTCTGGTCTGCTTTAAATTCGGGAGGCACAATTCTTGGTTTTCGCTTCCATCAAAGTTTATCCACAGGTGTACACTGAGTTTGAATCCAACGTCTGAAGAACCTTAACTCAGTCATTGTGATTTGATTGGATTGAAACTGGTGGTACATTGATAACACAGACTTGCTGCGGTCGGAAAGCCCGGGTTAAAACCCCATTGGATAGGTATTACTAATAATCTCTGACGAGAGGGAAGATGGATTCTGGTGCTCCCCCCCCGTTGTGAGATTTTCCGGATGAGTTGAGGTTTGTGCGTCAAAAATTTAGCCAGAAGGGAAGTCAACCAAGGATAGTAACGTAAACCCCAAACATTACTCGCAAGTAATTGTGAGGACCACTTTAGAAGTTTAGTTTATAAAAGAATGTTAGATAAGTTGGATAAATACTATTAGAGACAGTAACGAGGGCTCTTTGGGCAAAGTGTCCAAACACCCATCTCCAGTGTTTAAGCATAGGTCCCCTCCATGTCATTGTTCGAATCATATGATGGTTCATAACTTTCAACATTCTGACTGGACACAAGTCGGCACAGTCGGGTTTTTATCGCACATCGCGCGGATTATGGCTGATGTTACTGTTTTACTCTTTAATTAGTTTTCCTTGTGCGTTTCGCTCCGTCTGACTAGGTAGGGTTCGCGTATTTCCGATGTACATTCACAACGAATCTCAGTACTTGTAGTTGTTCACTTGTACTCACCAAACTGAGAATATCTAATCCCGCACGAAAGCCAATAAACCCAGCGGAATTGTTTTCCGAGAACAAGGCAGAACATAAACCTACATCGCTACCTCAACCAAACAGTTCATGGTATTAAATAACACTTCCACTTCTTACCAGCTGGTTTTGTTAGCGCGAACGTTTACTAATTCCCATCCCTGGAATGCTAACTCTCATGCGTTTACCTCCTCTCTTTCTCATCCGATTCGTCTAATTCCATGCTTACAGCTTCAGTATCAAACGGTCCTAATTGTGACGGTCTCTGCGAGAGTTTGCGTGCGTTCATTTGGGTTTCCTTCAGCTTTGTCTACCAACTACGGCAATGGAATTCGAGCCAGTCCTCTCAAGAAAAATCTCACGATTAAAGATTTCAAGGCCACTTCTTTCAAAATCTTATCGCTCAAATGCACGCATCTATACCAACAGATTTTTGTTTCAGCATTATGTTGTCACACAAATTTGGTCCAGTTCCGCCCAACATATTTGGTCAAGTTGGCATAGATACGATCGGACTACACCGCATATGCTGATTTTCACCAAAGCGCACGTTATCACTTCATCCGGGATCGTGGAAAAAAGTTTGAAAGCGAGGTCAAAGAGGTGATAGCCAATTCGAGCCGGAAGTCCAGTTTTCTTGGAATGTATTCATCCAGTTGCATCATGAGTCAGTTTAACTGAGCTCATTTAAAAGTCGACAGATTCCATTTGTCGAGCATACAGTGGAAATGATCCATCGTCGACTCAGTCACCAGGGATTCTGAAAATATTCACTCTGTATTAGTGATAGTCTCGTTGTACAGAATACTTATTTTCTTCTTCGCTCTTGTTGTCTGATACGTGCTTTTCGACTCTCCTTTACAGACGAATACGAATCAGGCAAGTTCGCTGAATATCGATGTAGTGTCATCTAATCCGTTCTTGAAGTTGAAGGGATGGGACTCTGTGCATCCTGCTCCATTAGAGATCGTCCGTCAGTGACGCCTGGATGTTTACGGGGAAGGCCGTAATTAAATTGATTTGTGGCTCACTCGATTGTACTTTTCACGACCTATTGAACTTTAATTCAGGTTTTTGGTTGACTTATGTATGCAACAATTGTATTCTGTTATTGTGGGATTTTGTTTGTTACTTTGAACCTATTCATTGAGAAATTCAGAATATCACAACTGTTTAGTGTTGGCAATTAGTACGATTGACCTTCATGTAATTGGACTAATTTCAGCAGATTTTATCGGTAGTTTTATTGTCCGCCACCAGCAAGACATGATCAAATGTCACCCTGTTTAATTCACCAATATTGCAACTGTAATGTGCTGGACGTACGCCGATTTTTTCAATAGGACTTTATATCTATTGCATATAGTTGGCCACACTTATTGAGTCTCGGCTTATGAGTCTTCATTCCGCGTTTCCGATTGCAGACAGGATGCTTGGAAAGCTTTCGGATGCATCCTGACCCCATGCATGCCACAGAGCAAACAGGAAACATCTATTTGTGTGGATTAGAACTCGTTTGCCGAGATGGAAATAACCAAGTGCCATCTGGTTGTAAAACGAAATATGATCAGAAATTGCAAATATGAGATCGCTTTCTTTGATTTTTAATTCTCCTATTTTATTTTTTACTGTTCTTTATTACCGAAGTAACAGTGCGCATCAGTATTCGGGAAGGATGCAGCAGTTAACAGATGGCATCCAAGTGGGGAAGGTGACTGGCGGTGGGAGCGTTCCCACCGAGAACTTCAATTCCAAACGCTACCTATACCGCTGAGGTACCCTTCACGTAGAGTTTTTCTGTTACCTTTCGAAAATCCTGTTCGAATGCGAAAATCATTGTCACATGTCGAAGGGTGTGGGTTTTCATTTCTCCAATAATCAACCGATCAGTACTATTACAATACGGCCTAAATGTCTGTCGTCATAGTAGCTAAGCGTAACGGGACGGCTGACAATAAGAGATACTAGACAAACTGATCTGGAAATAAACCACATATTCATGATTTGCACGGATTTACGGTAAGCGAGTAACAGATATGAGTTCATCAGGATTGTTTTCTCGGAACTAACGGATGAACGAAAGGACTGGAAGAAGAATAATCTATGGATGTGGTTTTTCCAAGCACCACTTATTTTGCCCGGTTCTCAAGGCAACAGTGTGTTATTTCCCTGTGTGTGTGTGTGTGTGTGTGCATGTATGGTCAAAACAGACATCGCTTATTTGTGAAATTTTCCCCGTATATTGAGAATGGCTCTAATTACTGGTACGAAGCTTGCCAAGTGTAGTACGCAACATCCTCTTCCGAATCCCCTGTCCGTAATTCTGTCCTGTCCCATTCAGTGCAAAGTTACCTCTAGTTGTTTACAAAATCACTCAGAGGCACAGGTACAGGTAGGGGAAGAACAATTCATTTTATAAGTTTATGTGAGAAAAACATTCAACACTGCTTGGCAAGTGGCTTTGCTTCAGCGAAGCGACCAAAGTGAATCGTGAATGTGCAGGTCCGCACGCCAGTCGTTCATTGGGACGGGAAAAATTCCGTGTATTTTGTCTCATTCGGGATTAAAAAATCAAAACCTCCAGGAGTGGAGTGCTTCTGCTGAACCTATCCTGATCAATTCGACCACAATTTTTGTGATCACTAATCTACACATTTGTCATCGGTAATCTGAATACAGCAAGCGGTTTCTGCATCTATTTTCAGTGCTTACTACGCGGCATGCGTTTGATAGGAGTTTGTTCTCTCACTGATCGAGTAGCTGTAATCTACCGTAAGTTTGACAATTGATGAATTATAATCAGATTGAACTAGCAGAACCAGAAATAACAGCCGTTCCCTGCTGGACGGTATTCATAGGCCTTACTGCAAGTTTGGACTTTGTAGGAATCAGAACATTCATGCAATCCTCTTCGTATCAAACTTAACAGACTTCGTTAGTTGAGTCACGCGTTACTGTTGCTAAATACACATCCACCGTACCTTTTCCTATAACCTGTCCCTCCCAAGTAGTGGAAGAATCCATATGTGAGGTCAATAAATGACGGGGATGCGTGGAATGGGAAAATGTACACCAAACTTGAGTAAAGCAGATGGCTTACATCTCTGCTGTTGAGGTTCAAAAGACCCGTCAACCGGATGGATTGAGACACCGGAGAATATGGGTGCAAAATTTAAGGAGTGTTGACCGTGTCGCCACTTTCTGTTAGTCCAAAATGATTGAAGAAATGTTTTTGAACAGTTGAGTTGTATTCAGTGTGTTTGCTACTATAACATTCTATTTTCCTGTCTCTAATTGTTCGCTCAGTGCCAAATTTGGATCTTCACTATTCCTATTAAAATGCGTAAATTCGAGAGAATGACAGCGGTCAGTGGGTTTCGGACCATTTTATTTAAAGTCCTCTCCCCTATTTGTATCAGCATGTCAAATATAATACAGGCACAAATGAAGACAGTCAAATTAAAGGTTTACAAATTGTATATTATATTATCCGCTTAGTTTGCAAGCTAATCTTCAAACCACGTGGTCCAGAGACAACGTCTAGTTCCATCGGCTAATCAAAAAGGGAAATCTGGCTAACCGCAAGCAACCCAAAAGGTTTCAGTTCATTTTTTGCAGAATAAAGCATCTTGTAATAACGTTCAATGGTTTTCGCTATTACTGTACAGCATCGCCATTTAAAAAGAGAAAAAAGACTAAGAAGCGCTGGGTGATCAACTGCAGGATAAAAATTGGAAGAATTATAAAGGAGAGGAAAGATTTCGTGAGGAACAGAGCTATTATCTCAAACCGTCATGTTAGCGGGTCGTGTCTATCCCAAACTTGTAGTGTAACTAAACTGACACGAGCCAGTCCACGGCTTGAAGTTTTCATATCTTTTTGCCATATCATCGATTGGCTAACTGCATACAACCCTAATGGTTGCACTGAACGAAGCAAGCTAATATGCCGTGTCATAAACCAAAACGTTTAGCCCATCCTTTGGACACTATCGGTTTTGAAGGAAAAACTTGTCTTCAGGCTTGCACACAAAAGAACTATTTCAATCAATTAATTTGATTGATTTCCATCCAGTCCTTGGTTTCCAACTTGTTTATCGATTGTTAGTTCACTTTGCGCTATTTTTTGATTAATTGAGGTTAGCCTACCGGGATCCACGGGAAAAAGATCATCCCGAAGTACGTGAAAACCACGTTTCAAACTCCCAAACAGAAAAGACGGTAAATTTTCCGAACAAAAAGATGCTGAAAGTGTATTAGTTTGCATAGCTACAAGCAGATGTTGAATGTTAATGATAAGAAATTGTCCAGTGATTCCTTTATCTCAGATCAGTTTTCCCAACCCAAATGCTTAATGTCAACGCTTCTCAATTATGTCCGGTTCCCGGCCGTTTTTCAAACAGGCCTAAATTTACAAAGTAAATCCTCATGCATCTTTGATACAGTTCGATGTGTTAACAATTTTTAATTATCCGGCTCTTTACTCTTGTGACAAATCAACGGCTTGACATTCGGGGCCAAAGGAATCGGTCCACCAAAGGCTTTCGATAATACAAACCTATCGATGGATCAAAAAATCCGAACCATAAAAGGAGCACTAAAGGAAGAACGATAGAAAAACCTGCATTGTAATTCTATTAGAAAGGGTAATTAAAAATTACAGAAAACATGTTATCATTTGGCTAGCGATTGCGGTAAGCGTTCGAAGACCGCATGCTCCAGGTTTCAAGTGGTTGTGTTTGTGATTAAAACGGACAGCAATCCGACTTAGATTTTCCAGGAAGCTTGTTAAAATAATGGTTTGTATTCAGTGAGATTTTTAGAAAAATTGTAAAAATCTTTGTAAGACTGTTTAGGGGATTTCGAGCATTTCTGCACATGAATCAAGCAATAGGTTCGCTAGCATTTGCTGTATTTTTTTGCTCGTGACAAGAGAAAGAAGAAATTTTACTGGGACATTTACAACAAGGTATTTATCAACGAAGTCATTCCCTTCATAAACATTGTTCAGATTAAATTCCCTCAGTACAAAATTGTTGAAAAACTGTTGGGGAGGAAGTGAGAAAATTTGAACCAATGCCATGAAAACGGTTAATAAAATGCCACAAGCACAAAATGAATATTGACATAATCTACATGTTCAAAATCATCATCATCAAATAAATGAACATACAAAACGCCATCGTGGTCAACCTTAACAACAACGTCATCATAATCATAACCCTAATCGATATCATCATAAACATCAGCATCATCACCAGCATCATTGAAAAAATCATAAAAATCATCCTGGAAAACATTATCAAAATATCACTGCCAGCATCAACATAAACCTAGCCATTATTGTATTGTATTGCATAAAATTTTGTGTACGAAAATCAATGTCGCATTTCAGCCAAAATACGTGGGCATAAAAATATAATAGGAAAATAGAATTTACACTCATCACCTTGGAAAAATGTGAAAAAACACATCGAGGAATAATCAAAGCACATTATGACAGGTTGCTTAGGAATTTGGCTGAAACCCGGTCACGGTTGGGCAAAATTCGTACTAAATATGGGACAGTGGAGTTCCTATAGATATTGATTCTGGACGGTATGGAACGCAAAGCGGATCGTGTAGAAATATG
>LUCM01003800.1:0-13949 GCA_008360955.1 Fasciolopsis buskii
GATGTTATAGAATCATGAGATCTCAATACATCAGGCTTGGTAACGAGCCGGGAAATGGACCGACCCATCATACACAACCAAAACTGACCGCTGGGTCTGACGTTCGAATCTCTGCGCATGAAGACTTACTTCCATCACCTTCTGCAGTTAGTCCTTTGAACGAAACACTATTATCCAATTTGGGTTGATCACGGTGAATGAGACGCTAATTTGCACGTCGGATATAACCTGAAGATGCTTTTGTCTGCGACCGGACATTTCACGTTATGATTCAGGATTGGTCGGTCATCTCATGCGGCCGTACTACACACGTACCATTCAGTGGGTTGCAAAGAACTTCCCTATCGCAGAATTTCAAGTATCATACATTGCAGTGATACGTGCCTACATCCAACCACTTATCCATTCATCCATCCAGCTATTTATTTATTCATCCATCCATCCAATCCAGGATTATTCACGACCTGCTGGCAAGTGTGAAGTTGTATCTCGAAGCATGACCGTAACCCTGTCACATGTACGAGCTAAAAAACCCTTGCCGGCAATACCTCACGCTGATGTAACGTGGTCCTATCTACGATTGGCAACCACATACCTCGTCGGCCTGTACGGCGTGACTTGCAACCATCCGGTTTTGTTCATCACATTCATTACGGCTTAGTTTACTTCCAATTTGTTTCTGTATGGCCCCATATAAGTAATGGAGATTTATGAAATGTTGCATACGCCGAGTTGCGATGAAAGGATCACAAACGAAGTTTTGGGAAATCAAAGGAAAAAACGCGGGAATAACGTATCGTGGAAAAATGAAAATTTATTTACATTTCTGAATAGCACAGCGGAGATAGTTTATGTTTTACTTTGCACACACTTCTCCTTTTTCCTTTTAGCTCTCTTAGATGAATCCGATTGCTCCGGCCCACGTTTCTTGTTCTTCCGTTTCTGGCGTTGCTCCGCAATTTGTGCTGGAACTGTGAGCAGCAACGTTGGATCATACGAAGGAATTCGATGTGCGTCTATGCAGAATAGGTTTTCAGGGAATTTAAGCTCCGTTTGTGGACGGTTGGTTGACGTAAATGATGGACGCAACCGAAACCAAAGGTCGGAAAAGGTGACGACTCGATCAGATGCTATGGAAGTTTTCGCTGGCAAGTAAAGTTTTGCACCAATGACCGAATAATCACTCCATGGTTGTATGGGAAACTGGATGGGAAATAAATAGTACCGGAAGGGTGAGGAAAAACCAGGAGTCCAGGTTTTACTGATGAGACTATTCAAATAGGAAAATCATCTAAACTGACAAGTGAAGCTATAGATAGGATGGACTTGGTGGCGGAGCCGTTGTCTTGAGGTTTACCGATCTGTTTTTCAGACCTTACCAGTGCACTCAATGAGACTTTGCCAGTAGTAGCCTCGTCCAAGAACACTGGTATTCCTTGCTCACTCCGAAACTCTAAACTTTAAACATCGTTATGGTCGATGACCAAGCCAAGGTTTTCGGAACCGCAGATTTCATTCCTGCTATTAATTTTCTAAAAAAAATTTGTCCTTTTCTCAATATTTCGAAATTGACGTTATTTTAAATATTGCGCGGTTAAATATTTTTATATGTCCGCGAAATGATTCATAAAAGCCCGTTCTGTGATTGGCTAGTCCACACATCGATCAAGGCCATCCAACAAAACTATATAAACGATAGAGCTCACTTGAATTCTGACCTGTGTTGGTGGGTCACCAATAAACGCGCGGCAGTACTCTGTGTTCGTCTTCTCTCTTCCGCTAGCGGGCTGGGCTAGCTGTTCGTATTTCGCGCCGCTTATTGTTCCGTGTGGCTGCTCATTCAAGGGAGCGGCAGATCTGTCCCATTCGTTGCGCGACTACGGGCCTTGAGTCTTGAGCCCGAACTTTTTGTGTCTCCAACCTCTGCGTGTGTGTTCGTGTCCTACTAGACTACAGGCTGTGCTCCTTTGATATCGTGCGCTGCGAGTACTTGTGTCTTGTGCTTCAGTGTGTGCATAGACCAACCAAACTCAGCAACATGCACGGACACCACTGTGTCGGATTTTAACGGGCTCAGGGACCCTGTTTTAAGTATGAACTCCTGCGTTTGGCTCAACCTCATCAAGTAGCCAGGATGAGTAGAAATGCCGAAATTAAACTCAATTCAGCAACTTATATAGGTCGTCGGCCACTTTTAATGAATGGTGTAAACAGTTTAGATGACAAATACTGAATCTTGCCTGTTTCGTTGTCACTGACGGAGGAATGCTCTCTGGTGTTTCGCGCTTTAATGATTGTGATGGTAGCCGTAATTGGGGCAAGGGGAGTGCTGGTACCGCCGCTCGAACTTGTTCAATCCATGCATGCAATTCCAACGGGGCAGTATTCGACAAGCTCACACCGAAAGCAATGGACTAGAAAACAAAAAAGGAGTCAGGAAAAGCTTAATTGATTTGTAAAATATGCGGTGAGCGTTAGTTGGTTATGTTCAACCAATTAGGTGGTTTAAGGAGCATGTCATCCTGAATGTAACGGATTTGAATCTTTCTGCTATTGATCACATGGTGGTATATATATATATCTTACCCACTGAGAACTTCTGTGATTTTATGTGACTCCATATTTTACGGTTAGGATTTCTCATGCCTCATGTCAGTTCGATGAGTCTTAGAAGTTACGGTGTAATCAGCATTTCACAATACTTGCTGTTTAAGTGCTCGATTCTGACACACCAGTCAAATGAATGCACGGTCGATTGGCTTGAAAATAGACCCGCGCATACATCATCAGTCGGTCAACGGCAGCACGACAGACGAAGGATCGCAGCGAATACACATACTTGTGGCTGACAGATTCCATGTGAATTCCATAGGAACATCGACCCACTTGGATGTCACCAGTCCGGATCCGGTCCGCGTGTGGCCACCGGTTCGAAGTGACAGTTCCTCCTCTATGTACAGCCAATTCACACTGAACGGCCTGACCATTGACTGTTCAGTCGCCCATTACTGCTGAACATTCTGAGAGTGAAAGGCCTTATTTGGTATACATGCAAATATTCACATTATGAATATAACATTCAGCATAAAATAAAAGAGGAAGATTACTGGTCAGTAGGCCGTTGTTTCCGTGACCAAATAAGATACTGGTTCCGGTTGGGATACAGACAAGCGGCAGTGCCCAGTGATAACAGATATCCGTCGCACAATTCAGTGTTGACTTACCATGTACGTCGCTTGGCTAATTGAACTTAATCATGGGTAGCCATGATCTTGAAACTAGGGTTGAAAAATCATACAACGCCCCAATGGGTAGTCTTGTTCATTTCTTGCTTTTACAATCAATAACATTACGCTTAATTTGGAAGTTAGGGGTCTCGTTTTCCCGAATGGCTTTTGGTGAACTTAACCCCAACTGGATAGATCCGCCTGTAAAATACACGGGATGCGAAAATAAATGCACATATACGAAATCGTCATAACTTTTTTGATTATCCAAAGTTCAAAAAAATGTTTCACTGTATTCATGCGGCAAAAGATACATGTACAAGTGCGCTGCAATGCGCTCGACTTTTTTGCGAAGTTGCGCCGATGTTTGAGGGTAAATGACACAGTGCAGCCTCCTGGTCACCAATTGCAACTGATCCCTCTCACTTTCGTCATGCATCTCCTGGTTGATCCAATTTTCATGCGAGTGAGGATCAAACCAAGTTGAAGTCAGTGAGTAGTGTCTGACACCAGGAAAGAATGATGAACGAAATCGCATTTGCCAAGAAAATGGGATACTTAGTGACACAATGAGGGGCTAAACTATTCAAGAAAATGGAGGATTATTTCAAGTTCGAGCAACAAAACGATCTTCGTTTTACGAAAAGACAACATCATCAGTGATTTTTCCATTCTTCGAAAATACGTCCACCCCATCACATGGGAACACGTGAATTATACTCCCTCTCACAACTGGAAATGGATGGCCATTGCGAACGCTCAAAGCACGATTTCACAGGACCGCATATCATATACAGCATTACTTGGACAAATTTCTGTCACGAGTGGATTGGTGGTTAGGCATAGAAAATGTAGGATTTAGCCCAAAAGTCAATAGGAATGAGCGAAAAGAGAATTTGTGGCTGAAATATGGCAATATCTGCTAGGCGATCTTTCATATGCTTAGGCTGAATTGTTTGAATTTCAACTAAATATCGATCAGGTTCCGGAATATACAATAACCGTTAAGGGGGGTTATAAAACCACTTTTCATCATTTTTCGCAAACCGATGGTATTCGACACCAATTACTGGTCTATTGTCACTGAAAGACAAAGGAACTCCATGTAATTCATACGTTTCACTATGCCTTCCCAGTTGAGACGTTTTGCTTGTCAATGAATATGGGATAAATATTCATGAATAAATAATTCTGCTAACAGATGTAAAGGTCTATTGTGAGCTAACACAGACTACGCTAATCAAAAACAATAAAACTCCGCTTTAATTTTTTAAAAATCAACTTTATATCGCCACCGATAAACCTGCAGCGTTCGACGTACCCCACTCGAATTCGTGCGAGATACCCGGTGCGCACATGACCGTTCAGCAATGTATCATCTCGGTTTATCGACCGGCAAGATGGACAAGCGTGGGAGATTACACCCGGTCACGGTCTCATGCCTATCTATCTTCGCCACCACATCACGAAGCAACGCACTAAAATCAGGCACCACCGATGTACGAACGTGCAGCAATGTGTATGCGCATCTTACTTCGGACATATCAGAGCCAAATTTCAATAAACCAATCAGATGGTACTTGCAGTTAGTCTTTCCGAATTAATGTGCTTTACGATCGAATCAGTGTGTCATGAGTACGAATTATCAAGACAGGTCCGAAATAATGCAGAAAATGGTGTAGACCTTCGGTCGAAAATGACGCCCACAAAAAAAGTCTGGATGACACACCAATCAAACTAATTCCCCAAGAATTTTCGTGTAAATTGGTACCATCACCGACTCATTCCCGTCCTCAGGAAATCGCCCCCTTGGACATACGGACCCCCAGAGACCATACTTTGCCAATGTCTTTGGAGAAAAACAGAGACAGCTTATCTGAACCAGCTGTCTTATGCATTTATGGAAGTCTACCTCCTTGATAATCTGCTGACGGAGGAGGGGCCTGAGAGCTGCCTGCACTGGTTCACTTGCAGGCATGGATAGAAGGCCCAATTTGGGAGTGGGCCAACTAAACTGCTCCCTCTAGTGCTCAGCCCACTGAGGGTGAGTCAGCAAGACATCAGATTCACTGATCGTACCACGTATACTTTAATTCTATGGATCAACAAACCTAGCCCGTCGCTAAAGGCTGTGACTATTGCCGACGGCCCCAGTCATTTCCATATTCACACATCCCAATTCATCACTACTCATGATCATTTCACAGACTCCCGGTTAGTTAGTTTCTCGGAGATTTACGCGCCTCATTGTATGTGAAACATGGAGGGGGATCTGCAACAAACCAACGGAGCAACTAAAATGGATAATGTTCATTCTTTTCGTGGTTTAGACTGCCTGAAGAATCTGGCATAGCAATTTCCGCCGAATGCATGGACACTCTAGTTAGCTCCCAATGTTCGCTCGGATTATGGGCATATTTTTGAGACGACAACCGAGTCAACAGTCTCAATGAGAACTGAAGTTCGCGATTATTGTTCATTATTGGCTGTGCAAGACACAAGGTTTCGTTTTGGAGTGATCACTGACTAGGTGGAAACAAAACCGAGCACGGACTAAAGCATGATGAGTCCACACGTGCGGACCAAAATGATAGAAAATCTTCGCTTGATACACTCCACTGGTGACCGATGGAAATGTGATCAGTCTGGATCCAACAATGAAAAAGAGGGAGGGTGCCAAATGAGCTAATGTAACCTTAAATGACAAGTTTTTGCTCGCCAGAAACAGTTTGTTGTCAGAACGACCCTGGATTTGGCGGCCGCCGTTGATGTTGCGATTGATATGTTCTATCTCCGCCAAGTAATCAAGTTAGATGTAAAATCACCAATGCCCACCGCGAAATCAGCTGAATGCATATCAAAAAGTAGTCCGGCAAGTTTTAACTGAATTAGCCTTTGGCTTTAGAACAACTGCAAACAATGAGCGCATCCTCAGGGATATTTTGGCGGCTGCAACTCTAACGGGAGTCTTTGACTCAAGAGACTGACCCACAACGTAGTGGGCGTTAACCCAGCACGGGAACTTGGAGCGGGCTCGAAACAATGGGCAACGCCGTCCTGATTATCCTGTGCGACGATGGATGTAATATTGAATTCATTGTACTTGTGATATTTATGGAGGTTTGTGCTGGGGAAAAGGCCATGTCTCCCACCTAACCTTTTATGAGGATTCTATTTTTTGCTATTATCTTTTCCTAAAACTGTATCGGTTTTCTTGTCTTTTCCGCTACTTTCGGTTTCACCTTTAATTAAAATTATCGCCATGCTCTCCATTGCTGCGCGTTGATCGGTTAGTTTTATAACTTTCGCATTAATTCGCAAGGTCAAACGCCCGACTTGGCCTAAGACTATATACGTGGTGGTGACCCGAGCTTAAAGACATGTTCTTCCGGCTTACCTTCTTGGCCACCGTGCTGTGTCAATAAACTTTACTCGTGAGGCTCTGTCTTCTGTGTTCAGCTAGTGGGAGACCTAGCTTGAGTCGTGTGCGTCATATACTGTGGTTCCAGTTTCGGGATAACCGTTGTGCGATTACGGGTCAGTGTCACCCCTTCTGTATTCAACCAGTGTTGTGTTCAATTTGTGATTGTGCTCATAGTCTCAGAGGACTAAGACTTGTGTTGTGTCCGTTTTGTGCTTCCACAAATACATAGCAGTTTGTAGAATGAAACTGTTAGGGAGTCCAGGAACTAATCAGAACGACTAGGGTTCCAGTCAAAGCCTTTGAGTTTAACAAGAACTTGTCTGCAAGGCGGCGAAGAATAGCTGAGCGGGAGTCTATCTACCCGGATCTATTATTGTCCCACTCATTTTTCCGACTGAGCTGCCAGCTTAGATCAATCCCCGACCGGGAAGCCCAAGAGACTACTACATCGTCAGATAACTATGATTGGGTCTTCGGCTTGAGATAAGCCATCCCGTGTAGGTCATTGTATCGTGGGGGCATGCAAACCATCACAGCACGTCAAGGCATAGTCTCATTGGGACGGGACGTTTTTATGATTCGGACCACAACCAATTGATTTACTGACCTCTAAGCCATCCATATTCGATCATCCTCATAGTTCCTGGACGGGTTTAACAGAATGCTTAAAGACCCGTACGAACAAGTTCGATAGTCAAAGCTTAAAACGCAGGATCGACTGGATCTATAAGTTATGAGGCAAAATGTTTGTATTACGTTGAGTGCGAGGTGAAGCCAGAACGGCCCAGTACCAAGTCTATGGTCATTCAACATGTTTTCCAATAAATAATAGTATGCTCCGCTTTACTAAATCCAGTCCTGTGTCGAAATTATCTGTTTATCAGTCAATGCGGTACAGACAAAATCAGTGGAAGAGTGGTGGTCATAGTATTCCTCAGACACGTCTCTTTTGAGTGGCTTATACTATTTATCTTCGTCTTATCCTGATTAACTAAGTCATTTAGTGTGGCCCAAAAGAGCGATAAGACACTGCTTGATTTTCTTCATCAATTTTAAACTACCGCTGGCAGTTGATTGGTTAATCTGGTCTCGTGCTGCACACTTCTTACCGATGGCAAACCAAACAGTGCAACTACGTCCGGTGGGGAGACTGTTAACGATTTATTTAATGGACAATCGACTTTTCGAAACTATGCTACCATCGACCTAAGATATTCAGGATACGTGCATCGCCAGGCTTCGATTTTTCTCGTTTGGGTTTGTCTCGATCCTGCCAAATAGTGAACAACAAACTTTTTAAAAACAGGTATGAATCGGTGAAAAAACTTGGAGTGTCCAGAATACCGCTGACAACAAGACGCCGAGGTCAGATAGTTTTGATTATCCAAGTGTACATAATTTGCTACTCAATGTTAAGCACATTGCAAAAGAGTTTTCACAAGTGTTAAAAGTCAAGATGATTCTCACAGACGAGAGCTCACTGATATTTCGACGCGCGAAACTAATCAGAAGGTTAAAAATTTTTATTTTCTTATTCCATTCACTGAAGAAATGAACAGCAGCAACAAACAGGATAAAATGAGATAGACAGCTTACTTTTTTCAATGGATGAAGATTGGTAGAAACCAATTTGGCGAGTGCATTCATGGGCCGTAAAACAATTAGCCGAACTTCAAGAATAGCACATAGACGGGCAATATGGTGTCCCAATTGCGACTTCAACCAACCAACATCGAGAAGTACACAACAGATACTTCGATCATTCTCTTCGAAACCATGGTGCGTAACACCTGCAAGGCACTCCAGGCGCCTCAGCACGGAATTGACGCCAACATGAATGAAAGTCCTGTGATCGTAAAAGGGTCCTATATTATTAATGGGAAAAGGCTTCGAGTAAAAGCGACACTTTCATAGCAGGAATTGTCAGGGTCACTGTTGGGTGTACGAAGTGATCCGCTTGCAAGTGTGATTTTGCCTATAACAAAGGAAGTAATTTCCCAATCAAAAAGAGGGGGCAGCTGACCCAATTATGACCTCAAATGAAGTCCCGGTAGTGATCTATGCAAACAATGAATATCGTGTTACTTCATAGCGGGACTGATTTGGTGCAGTGTTCAAAATGACCCAACAAATTGAAATCCGAGCAGTCTTCGCCACGCAATTTCCCGTTATTTCTAACAGCGCGAAATGATTTTATAGCTCCGATGATCATTGCAATGCAGACGAATGATTCGGCTGAAAAAATCAGCCTTCGAAGCTCAACGATGCTGCTCAACACTGATCTCTATAAACCAGACCGCTGGGATATGCGTCTACTGAGCACGATATAAACCAATTGATAAAAAAGGTTAACCCGATTTTCTTGAATGATTCAAATGCAATGTGCACATTCAGCTGGCTAATGAGGACGCCCATTAACGGAGAAGTCGTCCTTATCCGACAGCTGTTTATCTGATGTCTGCAAAATACAGTGACGAGCGTGGGCAACAAAGCATGTTGTGCTGATGACCGGAAACCCGCTTAACATATCTGATTAGCTAGATGGCCAGATGGTTCGACCAATTATCGTTCTTTCCGGAATTGTGACGGAGTTCGAGCGAGGTTGACAGCTACTCGTGCTGCCGGTCAAGAAATATATATACATATATATATATATATGTGATGATAACATCACCGATACTAGTCACCGTTCATTGTCAAGTTATTTAGCAAATGGGTTTCAGTCTGTTAGCTCACATTTTCCTCAAGCCTCGGCAGCCTCTTTACTTCCTTCAGTGCTAAGGTGTTAGTTTCGACAATGATGCATCGGTTGACACCTATCCGCGAGAGTAACATCCGCGAACAGCAGGCCGGATTTCGTTCAGGTCGAGGTTGCATCGAACAGATATTCACTCTTCGGCTGTTACTCGAAGCGCACCACACACACAACACCGCCCTACAATCGTAGTCTTTCTGGACTTGAAAAGCGCATTCGAACCAGTCGATCGGACAGCGCTATTCGGAGTTCTCTACAGGAGGGGTATGCCACCGAAGTTCGGGAACCTGTTGCGAGCATTGTACTCGCATACCAATGGTCGCGTGAGGGTATATGGTGAACTATCAAGTTTATTCGAAACGACTAGCGGCGTTCGACGAAGGTGTCCTATCTCTACATTCCTGTTCAACTTCGTCATGGACGAGGTGACGGAAAATGTTCAGGTTTTCGGGATGCAGGAGTCGAACTGGGAAATGGAGGGATTGATGACCGATGATCGATGACTCAATATTGATGACTGCTCATTGACGATTGATCACTGATGAATGTTCATTGATGATTGACCAATAATCCTTGATGATTGATCATTATTGATTGATCATTGGTGATTGATGATTCATGAGTGATGATTGATCAATGATGAATGATGGTGGATGACTAATGATCGATGATTGATCACTGATGATCGATGAATGACGATTGATTGAAGAGTGATCACTGATGATTGATCACTGATGACAGATGGTTAACCACTGATGATTGATGATCGATGAATGATGACTGATAATTGATGATTATTCATGGATGATCGACGACTGATAATTGATGATGGTGATGATGATGACGATGATGATGATGATGATAACGCTGATGATGCTGCTGCTGCTGATGATGATGAAGATGATGATGACGACGAAGAGGATGATGATGATGATGATCCTGATGACGCTAATGATGATGATGACGATGATGAGGATTATGATGATGATGTAGATGCTGACGATGATGATGATGATCCTAACGATGATGCTGATGATGATGCCGACGATGTTGGTTATGCTGATGTAGATGCTGATGACGCTGATGATGATGCTGATAGTGCTGATGATGCTATTGATGCTGATGGTGCCGATGATGACGCTGATGATGACGCTGATGATGCTGATGGTGATGCTGATGATGCTGATGATGATGCTGACGATGACGCTGATGGTGATCCTGATGCTGATGCTGCTGCTGATGATATTAGGATGATGACGCTGATAATGATGCTGGTGATGCGGATGATGATGATGCTGATGATGAGGATGAGGATGATGATGACCACTAGGATGATGATTGATGATTCAGGATTGATGACCGGTGATTTTTGATTGATCATTGATGATTGCCCATTGATGATAGCCCATTGATGATTGATCATTGATGAATGCTTATTCAAAATTGATCATCGATGATTGATCATTATTGATTGATCATTGGTGATTGATGATTCATGAGTGATGATTGGTCACTGACGAATGATGATTGATGACTGATGATCGGCGATCAGTCGTTGATGGTTGACCACTGAACATTGATGATTGAACATTGATCATTGATGATTGACCACTGACGATTCATGAGTGATGATTGATCACTGATGACTGATGATTGACCACTGATGATTGATGACTGACGAATGATGGCCGATGACTGACGACTGATGATCAAGGAGAGATGACTGATAATTAACGACTGATCATTGATGATTGACGAATGATGATTGATGATGGTGATGATAATGACGATGATGATGATGCTGATAGTGCTGATGATGCTGTTGATGCTGATGCTGCTGATGCTGATGATGATGCTGACGATGACGCTGTTGGTGATCCTGATGCTGATGCTGCTGATGATGATATTAGGATGATGATGATGATGATGATGCTGATGATGAGGATGAGGATGATGATGACCACTAGGATGATGATTGATGATTCAGGATGGATGACCGGTGATTTTTGATTGATCATTGATGAATGCTTATTCAAAATTGATCATTGATGATTGATCATTATTGATTGATCATTGGTGATTGATGATTCATGAGTGATGATTGATCATTGATGAATGATGATTGATGACAGACGACTGACGATCAAGGAGAGACGACTGATAGTTACCGACAAATCATTGATGACTGACGACTGATGAGTGATGCTGGTGATGATGATGACGATGATGATGCTGATGCAGCTGATGATGATAATGCTTGTGATGATGATGCTGATGCTGCTGATGATGATATTAGGATGACGACACTGATAACGATGCTGATGATGCGGATGATGAAGCTGATGATGACGTTGATGATGGTAATGATGACGCCGATGCTGATGATGATGCTGGTGATGCTGCTGATGATACTGATAATGATGCCAAAGACGCTAATGATAATGCGGATGAAGCTGATGATTACGCTGATGATGATGATGCTGGTGATGAAGCTGATGATGATGCTCCTGCTGATGATGCTGCTAAAGATGATGATTACGCTGATCATGATGATAACGGTGACGATGCCGACGATGGAAATGATATTAGGAGGATGACGATCATGATGACGCCGATGATGCTGCTGCTGATGCTGATGAGGCTAATGCTGCCGATGATGACGCCGGTGATGCCGGTGAAGCTGACGATGCAGACCCTGAGGATGATAGTGATCATGATGATCCTGATGATGACGCTGATGATGCTTATGATGCTGACGATGCTGATGATGAAGATGATGCTGATGATGATGATGATGACGCTGATAATGATGATGATGCCGATGACGATGCTGATGACGATACTGATGACGCTGATGATGCTGATGAAGATGCGTTGATGTTGATGATGCTCATTATGATGCTCGTGTTGCTGATGATGATGCTGAAGATGCGGATGCTGATGCTGACGATGCTTACGACGTTGATGATGCTGATGTAGACGCAGAAGATGCTGATGATGATGCTGACGATGATGCTGATGATGGCGATGATGATGCTCATGATGCTGATGATGTCGCTGATGATGCTGATGCTGAAGATGATATGGATGATGCTGATGATGCTGATAATGATGCTGAAAATGCTGATGATGATGACGATGCTGATGACGCGGATGACGCTGATGATGATGCTGTTGATAGTCATGATGAGGCTCATGATGCGGATGATGATGCTGATGACGATGCTGATGATGCTAAAAATACTGATGCTGATGACGATGCTGATGATGCCGACGCTGATGCCGATGATAATGAAGACGCTGATGACGATGCGGACTGTGCTGGTGATGCTGATGTAGATGCTGACGATGCTGATGATGACGCTGATAGTGCTGATGATGCTGTTGATGGTGATGATGATGGTGCTGATGATGCTGATGATGCACATGATGATGCTGATGATGCTGATGATGATGCTGATGACACTGATAACGATGCTAAAGACGCTAATGATAATGCGGATGATGCTGAAGATTACGCTGATGATGCTGATGATGCTGATGAAGCTGATGTTGATGATGACGCTGATGATGATGCTGGTGATGAAGCTGATGATGATGATGATGACGATGCTGCTGTTGCTGCTAATGATGATGATGATTACACTGATGACGATGATGCTGATGATGATGCTGATGCTGAGGATGTTGCTGCCGCTGCTGCCGTTGATGGCAATGAATCCGATAAAGCTGTTCATGCTGCTGATGATGATGATGCGGATGATGCTGATGATGATGCTAATGAGGCTGATGATGATGTTAATATTGATGATGACGCTAATGATGCTGATGATGATGCTGATGATCATGCTAATGATGCTGACGATGATGCGGATGATGGTGATGTTGATGCTGATGATGATGCTGATGATGCCGCTGAGGATGATGATGTTCATGATGCTGATGACGATGCTAATGATGTGGCAGATGACGAAGCTGATGATGATGATGATGCTGATGATGACGATAATGATGATGCTGACGATGATGCTGATGCGGATGCCGATGATGATGCTGATATTGACGCCGATGAAGATGATGATGACGATGGTGCTGATGGTGATGCTGATGCTGGTGACGCTGATGACGCTGCTGATGATGGTGATGCTGATGCCGACACTGATGATGATGCTGATGATGATGATGCTGATGATGATGCTGACGATGCTGATGATGACGCGGACGGTGATGCTGATGAAGCTGATGTTGCTTCTGCTGACGTTGATGATGATGCTGATGTAAATGACGATTCTCATGACGATACTGATAATGATGCTAATGATGATGGGAATGACGATGCGGGTGCTGATGATGATGATATTGATGATGAGGATGATAATGATAATGCTGATGAAGATGATGAGAATGATGATGACGGTGATCGTGATGAAGCTGATGATGAGGATGCGGACAATGATGACGTTGCTGATGATGATGCTGATGATGATGATGATGCTGATGATGCTAATGATGATGATGCTGATGACGATGTTGATGATGCTGA
>LUCM01003801.1:0-12126 GCA_008360955.1 Fasciolopsis buskii
AAATGTCACACAGAAATTTTATTCAAAGCACGCCAAAACAAGAACACTGATCATTGCCTGGATCTGGAAGAAGAAACGGTGAACAATATGCGCACACTTCCTTGTTAAAATGAAAAATGAACTCTTTACATACACTTTCAAGCAATAATAACAGGAACATCACGGTGTCTCGCTGCGGGGGATAGGATCATCCTGGTCAAAATGATGGGTGCAATTCAGACGTAAGTCTCTTTTGATGGACTATGTATTTGCATATCGTTACAAAACCAAAGTGAAATGTACCTCTCTACGTTCATGGACTGTAGCTGAGTAGACAAGTCTTGAGAAAAACGTCAATTTGGCCCGCCTGAGTCAAGCTACCATGATGACCGCAAATCACAGCATTTGAGATTTCGCTTTGACTGTGGTGCACAGGCCTGATCCGAGCGAGTCAACCCGGCAGACCATCTAGCCGATTTTCGTTTATGTGCACTCCATCCGTCTCTACTTGTTCATCTGTTCCGATGCGTGATGTGTCGTGCCGGCAACTAATTCTAATATTAGGTAAGGAATACATTAGACACTAGTCTGTTCCGTTGTCTGATTCCATAGAAAGGTGTACATTATGATACTTTGTAGATCTTAGTATTCTCGAGAATATTATCTTGCAGATTCAAGTTTATTATTAGATTTATGTACATTTGGTGAAATTCATGACCCTCTTTCCAATTAATGTGACAAAATTCGAGTTATTTCTCAACTTGAGAGGGTTAGATGTGGCCGATTGACTGACCAAGGAGTAGATAAACAGATCAGGTACTCCAAAGAATAACCGGATGAATGGCTAGCAGCACGATACAACTGGAAATACACTTTTTCGGCCCATCAAACTGGCAGGCGCTGAAATACTTTCAATGTCTTGAACTGGCCATTGCAGATGATTTTGCACTAGCCCGTCTGACATATCTCAGCTAAATGGGAAATTAGTTTAAATATGAAATCTCTACACTGTAGTGGAAACTCACGCGAATTTCGACGAAGAATGTAATTCTGTAGGGGCACATGGGCAAGAAAGCGCGCGAAATACAGCGGTGCACACTTAGGAAGACCGGGCAACTGAACTGCTCAAATTTACACTTTCTTCCAACGCGCTTGGAGAAATCAACTTTTTCCAAAGGCCTCCGTCTTTTGACTTTGTGAGCGAGCATTTCCACTGATTCTACATTGGTGACTTTATCTTGACTGATCACACTGCAATTAATCACCTTATTTCACAATCCTCATTATTGCTGTAATTCCAATCAACAAGTCGGACCAGCATGTTCTCTAGTCTATGTGAAGCATTTGCTCTGGTCAACGAGTTTTAGACCACTGTTTTCGGTAATTCAAGAAGCATGATTGGGAAGCCTTGGTTGGGTAGTTTGCTTGTCTTTTTAACGTACGTCATGGAGATCATTCTGACAGAACCAATGGACTTGTTTCTACCTATCCGTTTTGATAAGACCGCCTGTTTGACAGAAACCGAAGTGAGATGTATAAAAATCGTCGGTGCGCCTGGGATATACCTATCTTTTTCCTTATTAATTCCCCCTATTATTTGCGATTGATGTCAATCCAATTCGACGTTACGGTCCGGCTGGCCTACCAAGATCGCGTTTAGATAGTTCTGAAAAGTGATCCATCTCACACGGGAACAGTTGTGCGTACCTAGCGCATGTTGTACTAACTGGCTGTTCAGCTTCCTTCATTTTACAAAACGCCGGATCTGGGTGAAGACAGTCATGTTTTTATTCATCTGCGAACGTTCTTGATATAAATCCAAAGAATTTTTGTGCATTTTCGAAGTAAACAGGAGAGAGAGTGAAGATCGTCATTTTTCTCACAATCAACCAGTTCTTGGATATTCATAAAAATTCGGCAGATCTGAATAAAATAGAGATAAATACCAGTATTCCCTTTCCCGTTCACGTGTTCGAGGCCATGCGTCTTATGATGTGAAAATTAATCTTCAACGTGCAAAATTTAAATAGTCCAGTTTAGCTTTGCAAGTAGGTCGATAGGATTAACATTCGAATGTTTTGGATTCATTCTAGTTGACAAATTAACGATCGACACGATTGTATCCATGCGACACTAGCCAGCAAGTAAACATACTACTATCCTCACTCTGATCTTGCTAACTTTTGAAGCAGATCCTTTTTTCTTTACCCGCAAAATTATCCAAAAGATTCCTCCGGTGGTAGGGTATTTTTCCGTTTGGTTTTAGGTTTGCTACACACAGAGTGGGCGTGTCAACTAATATTCACATATTGTTGGTCATTGTGTCTACTACCTAATGCTTGAACATACTGCTAGAATTGTTGGCTTTGGTAACAGCTGCAGTGAACTAGGCACGGATGAATTTCACTTCCATCAAAGACGCACGTTTGCTTACTCTATCTTAGCCAGACAACTTGGCAGGCAAGTAGAGTCTCATCGCATAGGTGAACGTAACTGATAGTTTTTCCAAGTGGCTGTCTGCGTACTGGAACTGCAGTACCATATAATTCTATGAACATTAAATCAAGAAATTCTCCCTATTGACAATCAAACTGCTCCCATGGAAACCGTTTCTTAATCTCCGCATATTTGATCGTTTTCGAATTTAGTTTTATTAAACTTGCAAACAAAACTTTTACACAGAATTACAGCATTTTAACAGAAAAATAATAAAACTTTCCGGTTTCTTCACTTTTACTAGACAAGGGTACTTTCTTTCGTTTAGCCATCCAATTTTACGTTTATACTATAGATACGCAGATTTTGTCACTAAAAGTTACTCACAAAGAAAGGTGAAGTGGTTGGTCCACTTTGTAATATTAGCACATCCTTTTCGTGTACCAAACCCGAAATTTAATTGCATCTAGCTATCAGCGAAGAGTCACACCCGTCCAAAGTGATATCTTGTTTTTACCCTAGTTAATAAATTCTCTAGGTCAAAAGGTTTTCGAGTTTAAATCGCCTGGTGGATTTCCATTGCATGTCAATCTTGAGGGTGGGATCATTAGGAGTCTCTGATAAGATTTTTGTTGTTTACGGAGGCATAACTTCACTAAAAACATGCTCCATCTGACCACTTGAAGTTAGCAGCCTCAGTAGACAGCGTTAACTTTGATGCTGTTCGCGGAACTAAAAATACGGTAAAGCAAGTTGTGCCTGTGTGTTATCTGCGTAAATCACATTGTCTTTTACTTTTCTTCCGTTCTGATCCTCCTGCAAGCCAGAACTCAGTAAGCCTCAATCAGATGGCCTGTTGGGAGAATTCGTGTGACCATTTGACAAGTTGTGCATTATCAGACCGGAAAAAGTTGGGCAATGAGTGAAAACTGTTGAGCTGTCATGAGAATATTTAAATATTGGTGCTATGCTATTTTTGTTACTGAACACACTAAGCCGACAATTTGGTTATCGTTTACACCCTTCCTGTATGAGGGTTCGCAGCAAAGATAATTTCATTTGCCTTCATTCAACATTTGAAAGTCCTTATGTAGCTCAAAACAACGATGTGTTCCCAACCATCTATTTAGAACCTTGCAGCCAAGCTCAAGTTTATTGTGACTGCCTGGTCACCCGACGGGAATTAGGTAGGCAGAAAGCGATCTTGATTCAGTCTTGTATATTTCCCCAAACTAACTTCTGCGGAGTGGACCTGCATACACAGCTGCATCGTTTGCGATCCCGAAGTTTGATAATAGCACCCCGTTGAATATGATGAGGTCTTGGAGATCGTAGAGGATATGCCCAAAAGAAGTTGTAGGTTTCCGAAGCAACAAGATCATTCTAGACACTAACCATCCTGTTTCATTCAAACAAAATCCAGTGTCACAAAAGAAGTTCAAGCTCACACTTCCGGACACTTTTATCTTATTATTAACTGAACAATTAGAACTTGGTTTGATAGATTTTTAGTGGGACTGTTGTAATAATACCCCCTCATGCATCTCAAATATCTGCGCTATCTATATTTTGTCTCAATATCGGGTTGGATATTTAGCAACACTTCACTGACACCATGACATCGTGTTGCTCATATTAGCAGACCTTTGTTTTTCATTTCAAAATAAACGAAGTTTGCTAGCCTTCTCAATCGCATGAACGAAAACGTGCTGCCAGCAGCTTGGTCTTAGTTGCACCCCGTTTGTCAAAACGCCAGCCTCACTATGAATTAACACAAGCCTTCAGTTGTCGTCTTTCACCATTTCGGATCTAACGCGCATTCTAAGGTTTTGTGTTGATTTTACCACCTGTGTGATTTTCTTCCAGGAATCTTGGACGAACCACAATGCAGAGAACTTAGTTGTTCAGTTTGGTGAATTTGGTCGCTACTGACTGATTGAGTAATGATGCGAACGAAGATTAAAGGCGGCTTAATACCATGTATCAATGTATCAATTCACCCCTGGCACATTCGGCCCAGATAGAACTTCTGCCTACTCCTTCAGTGCGAAGTATTCAGGATTACCTAATTAGCCGAAGACTTCAACAGGTTTGACGACTATTTCTCATTGTTCCTTTGTTTCCACCATTATTGCAGTTTCCGTACACGTAACGATGTTTTCCTTGACCTGGCTTGAGCTAACTTTCCCTACTGGTTTCCGTCCATAAACGTCTTCCCACTAGAGTGAGAAGTCATTGTACATTGGTTCTTCATTTTAATGTTTATAGCTGAAGTATTTCCCTAAGCCGATCCATTGCTCCATCCGATTTTTGACTGGACGTGTTTGCTCTAAGGTAAACTTGAATTTGCTGTGATATGCGAGGCTCCACTGACGGTTTATCCTTCCCTCTTCATGATGGATCGTAATAATGTGAGCACCTGGCTGATTACCCGTACGTCTAACATGAGGTCTGCTGAACCACTGCGACATATTATGTCCGACCTGACAAGCGTTATTCTTCCTATTGGCGTACAAATATGGTTTGCTGCCTGTCGTCAAATGTCTCGTTGCCGTTATCAAAATTACAACCGAGGAACTGAACACACTGTATGCGGCCGCACTTTCGTAACAAAACCTGCCGCGAGATTCGGGAAGTGCTGGAACAACTGTGCAGCTCAAAAACAAGAAAGCAGGCATGAATTTCAAGAACTCAGCCATCAGTCCTTCAAATGTCGTGGCCACCATTAACTTCCCACCCGATTTGTTGTTCTTAACGAGGTCACCCCTTTTTCAAAAGACTCAGCCCTGGATGTTTTGTTTGCAGTTCAAAAAAAAACATTTTGGACTCGGTTTGCTTCCCTTTTACTACTCAAAACATGTGCATCGCATCCGATGACTCAATTATCCAAACCTTTAAATATTTGTCCTATGATCACAACTACTGTTCAGGGTTAACAATTCGTCAGAATGATTTCCATGTCCAAGAGAGGATCCGATAAGTATCCACTCATTGCTTGCTTTTCAACCTTTCTGAAGCTGTTTGAGACCGTGCGTTTAGTCGTATTTTAACTGATGTCCAGATAGATGACCTAATGCAGTTTGCATACAAATCCCTGGTAGGTGCATCTGGTACAATTCATTTAATCGCTCGTAATTTTGATGAAGGATCCCGTATTTGAAGGCTTTTTCACTTGACTTCGGGGATCCCCAACATACCAGTATTTACCTTCAGATACCCCGGGAAAACGGCCCTGACCTAAATGTTTTGAATGCTTTGAGTAAATATTTTTGCATCTTTACTCCGTTTGCATCTGTCGGTAAAAAACGATTCATTTCCCCTCCCAGTTTTTTCAGGTTCTTTTCAAGTAGCCATTCTCTTTCCATTTAGTTTCTCTATTTACGTCACCAAGCTCCCCATTTGCCCGAATTTCATTGGTTTGAAATATGTTATTAACGGTGATTTTCACTGCCCTTACAAATATTGCTTGCAGTCCTTGTCGCGCGTAAGATAATTTGAATGAACTTGGCGACTGTTATTTCTCTCATCCCATAACACCGAATGCTCCCAAATGTGTTAATATCCCGTTTCATTTTCAATGTAGTTTCTGGTATTCGTCCACCGCCAGTAACCCTAAGTCTTTAGCATCTGATAATAACGAAGATAGCCAAAAATATTTTTCCATTACCTGGGAACGGATTTGAGCTGCAATCGTTTTTGAACAAGCCATGTTGAATCTGTTCCCCAAATTTGTGAATTTATTTTCTTGTCGTTTTCTTCTTAAAAATGCCATGGCACCTTATGTGCTTGTTCTCATCCTTGTCACTTCATGCACTCTCACGTTCTGGCTGTGCAACAATGCACTGTTGTTTATCTCGTCACACAGTGTAATCCTAGTTTTTGTCGCCGCAATCGTACAATCATAACAAACGAATATATTGCCAGTTTTAGCTCTCAACACAGTATCACAGATTTTCTCCAATCTTTTTGCAGTATTCAATATTCCTATTCTCGAGGATAGTCTGCATATTATTGTGGGTGATTCAACTCATGCATCTACCCTACCGATGACTATGTTTGATCTGACTGACCTCTGCGTTTCTCCCACCATAGGCGGCTGCATTTTAGATGGGGTTACTACCAACCGCCGTGATTTATTGTCCCCGAAAATGGTTGCTGCTGTAGTGATCATTGTCTGCTTTTGTTAAAGCCCAGGATATACTCTCGGTCAGATTCCCATTTCTTCAGGCAGACAAATCAAATCCAGGTTCGTCTTCGCAACTTTTCTCACAACAACCTTATTCCTCTTCAGAAATCCCTTTCAATCGCATATGCCTGTTTCCCCTTTGAATTCCCGTTCAATGACAACGTCAAAATCTTTACAGAGACTGCCAACACAATCTTTGATATCTGCTGTCCCTTAGGAACACTATTTGTCTTAAATGGTTTTATCCTCCTCTAAGAAAATGCAAGGAGCACTTCCTCAAACCTCGTAATAACTCAGCCATGCAGTACATTTTCAACCTAATAAAAGCGGAAGCCCAATGCATCGACATAAAGTTCGCCAGCCAACTCTTGAGTGGTGACAACAATCGCTTCCTATGGCAAGGCATTCGACTGCTGTGTGGGAAGAAGTGGAAGCATACGAAAACTCCTGCGGATGTCGACAGTATCAATCGTGCTTTCATTCATCTATCCCTACACGTATACCCAAATCATATTTGGTTTTTCTAGAGAACAGTTGCTCGACCTTCTGCGCACCACCAAAATTACCGCAGGGGTTGGTCCTGATAGACTGTTCTCAGCTGTTTTAAGGCATGGTGCTGTGGCACTGACGGATGCATTCACTTCTCTAACTAACTCTTCCATTACTTACTGGTGGAGACCCGTTCGCTTATTCCCATCCCAAAATCTAAACAGTTTCTTCGATTTAGCAAAACTTTTCAGCCTCCACGCTTATGAATGACTTCGGGTGGTAACTGACTGCGAGCGTGTTACGTCTTAGCGCCTATGTCTTCTAATTTACTCTCTTGAGAGCGACTTTCCAGTTTGCCTTATATATATTGTCCTATCTAGGTTAGTTTGGTTTGTCATCTCGGACGCTGCGGCCTCGCTCATTCAGCATCATTTGCTAGCAGTTCTTAAAAGCATCAGTAATTTCTGCGCGGTACGCTTTTCCTAGGCCATTCGCTGGTGTTTTTTGTTCTATTGCCCACGGTTTTCTTTCTACTTCTAAAAATTGGACAAATATAGTTGTCTCCACGCCGTTCCGTATTCATGTCTGTCCGACTTTGCTTAACCGAATGCGACTCTGTCATTGCGATGGAACGATAAGTTTCAAAAACCGTGATTAAAATATCAGCTTGTTTCAAGATGCTGTTTTTGCATTCGGCCGTACCTGTTCTTAATTACATTCGTGTGATTAGCAACTAGGCTGCCAATGTCGCCTGTTTAATTATGCTGATGATGTTCCCTCTCTCAAAGCCATTTCACAACTGATGATTTTTCAAAAGTTTTTCATACAACCTATCTTTGTGTACGATTTTCCATGCATAGCTGTTTAAATTCAACACATCTAATGTTTTCAATGTCATTCCTTTCCCTTTGTCGGTCACCTACCACAAACGTCTTTCATCAACTAAAAATTTTACAGGTTGATTCTGTGGAAATACATAGGAGTCAACTTTTGATAAAAACATGGATTGGACATCTCAGTTTTTCCTGCGTAAATGTTTTCCCATTAAGGCGAGAAGATAGTAGAATATGGGTGCAAAGCATTAAGGGTTTCGACCTATTTTTGTTTTCGATAACGGCTGGCCCATTTCTTCTCAAGAAATAGTACTGCCTTTTGACTGCAGGCACTGAGGTTGGGATGAATGTAGCGAGATTGTTGTCATTCCCTAGCGAGGCAAAACAAATCACAATCCATAGCGAATCTTTTATGGCGTTGTTATATAAACGTTGTTTGGTGAATGACACGAGATCCATGTGAGGCCTCTAATCTGGCGGCTCTCTTTTAGGGAATTCTACTAGGGGTTTATTTGGTTTTGGGCTGGATCGGCGTTGTACTTGCTTTTCGTTCTCTCAGCCAAGCAACTCTCCTAAAAGTTTCAGAGTGTCTAAAGATCGTCGACTGTTGGGGCAGAGGGCTGTTGAACGTTTACGGTAGATTTCCGTTTCGCCATTTTTGCAATGTTATCGGATGCACGGCAGGTTGATTTTCCCCGGCACTTCTTCCCCCGCTGCTGGTTGTTTCCGAATTTAACGATTTTTTCCTGGACTGCTGTCAAGATAGGATCCAATTCGGCCAGACCGGTAAATGCTATTGGTGTCCATGTGAGGAAATGGTCATCCACATAAAAGTCGTGGATTAACGAGCACGACTATCTCTGTAATAACTCTTGCTCGCATCTCTTATCGATATGCAAAAGATATGCTAAATGAATAGGCGGGCAATGACCCCATGAAACTATATGATTATAGTGAAAAGCATCATAGCACATTGCTTCTATTGCTTGAACATCAGGAGTTTTTCAGATTATCCAGCGCTCATTGCCCAACTGGAATTTCCCCTTGCAGCTTATTCAAACTCATCAACTGACGTTCACCAATGAATCAGGGCCGATTGAAATATAGTGCACTTTCATATTCGCCAGACTGCTCCGCCCGGAGACGGTAAGTCGCACACTCTAAATGCTGAAACTGCTGTCATTCACTTGGATGACATCCATCAGGCTGCACGAGAGATTTTTTCCAGCGCTATGGCTGCTTGGTACTATTCAATTTGCAATATGCAGGGGAGAACATTTCTCAAGGCCCCGCCAACCACTGTGAGTAGAAAGGTTTTGCAAGAATAAAATAAGCCCCTACGGAAGACACTACAAATGGGAGCGAATAAACTTAGCGCATCTTTAGCCTGCAAGCATATAAGCGTGTCAACCTGGATTCACATAAACACGTCATAGGCATCACCAACGCTGCTCCAGTCGTGCGTTTGCTTGCCGCTAGAATTTTACTTCTACAAGGTCTGCCTGGCAGGCAACCGCACCGACAAAGACGCATCTGACTCTACCAGCTACTGGTTCACACGAAACTGGTGGTAAATCCCCCGTAATCCATTGCCACCGGCACCAAGCAAAGCTAAAATCTATCCAAACGATCCTTTTGTTCGTCATCGCTTCCAAGGAAGCAAACTCAGGTTGCGAACTATCAGCTCCAAACAATGAACCCTAACACGATAAATGTTATACCCGCGGGGTCATTAATAAGCTCGGCCTGGTTGGAATCCTCCCAATCAAGATGATTCCTTCACTAACTTTCGATTTAAGCTCTTTCATATTTTGATTGAATTATAATAATCCGCCTCTTTTCCGACAGTGGCGGGAAATAAATCCTGTGTCTAGTCAATGCTCAGTCTAGCCCTAGATTTAAAGCGATATCCACCTCAAAACTGTGGTGGGGGATTTTTTTTGGGGAAAGCCCCACAAAAACGGCCGATCCAATATTCTTCGAAACACTCCTGTACCGCTGTTATCCTCGACATATTCAGTCTTTGCTTGAAATCCAATCCCAACCGACCCTATTGTTCATCAGATTGAATCAAACACCATCAGGAGGTCATCCTGCTGTTCTTAAAGAGAGAAAACTTGTTTCTTTTAGAACAGTCGTTTGAGGTTTCCGGACTCATTCTCTGGGGTCTGATTCATGCCTACTAACTCAGACCAAAACCTTAACCAAACTCCGAATTACCAAGGGGGCTCAACGAACCAACATGTAAGCTGCAAGGTGCCCCCAGAGGGTAAACCCCTTATTCCTGTCAGCGGTTCGCTGCAATGTCATTTCCCTCATCCGTTTAGCCCTCAGCATTAGCAAGCCTTTATTGGATTGTCAGCTCACTTTTATAGTGTGCCCAAACAACTTATCCAAAGCAAAGATAATGTCACTGAGCACATGCCTCATTAATCTTCCCACTGGTTAGTCTGTCCGCTTACCGAAATTATAATCAAAGTTTTCTTGAAATGTCCCCTATCACTTTAAAGCCGAAACTATCACACTCTGCATATAACGGAAACATTCTAAAACCTAAAAACAACCATGCTATTTCCGATTTGCGAGGTGCATGTGCAAGAACAGATAAATTAGCAGCTGACTGCATGGGAAATGTGACTGATAGAAATCAAGAGGTATTAGGCGATGAGTGCAACTTGGGTTATTTGGGAAGTATACTGGAAAGAAGAACCAATGGTGCAAAGAAAGCGGAAAGCATAAATATGCCGTCAGGATCAAAATTAGGAAAAACGCGTTTCAAAACACTATACAGGTTTCATGGGGCTGTTTGCTAGCAGGGATAGTAGGTGCATTCGTGTTAAGTGCACTGAGTGTATGTATTGCTGGCACAAGCATGAACAGAGATTATGGGAGGATGCGAGATGTTTATCGGGGTCGCTTGACAAAAGAGCGTTACCTAATGGATGGAACGTTTGAGCTTGAGGAGATGAGGAAGCAATGGGAATACGGTAACTTTGGTGGAAGTGGTGAAAAGAAAGCGGAACGCATGAAACGTTGATAAGACATAAGCAATTAGACAAAAACATGGGGCCGGGAAATGCTGAAGAGGGTTGAGCAAACTTTCCAGATAATTCGAACTATCTGGAGGTATTTTGTGAGCTTTTTTACGTAGAGAATATTGGAACTCACAAGATACTGACTGTACTTATATGTGGCTGGCCTTGTAAGCTGCATTAAATTTTGTCGCGAAAAGAAATTTCGGTGTAAAATCATTCTATTGAATGCACTAGCTAAGATCTGTTCTCTATGAGTCATTTTTGCTGTTGCGGCTTTTGATCTTAGCCTACTTTGTACGGCGGAAGAACTTTTCTGGAGGTAACGGGCCATTCAGCGCCTGTTAATTAAACCTTGTTTTTGCAAGTCGTGAAGATCAATTTGCTCGGAGTATCCAAGGCGAAATTGGCGGGTGCAGTATCCGTTAACGGATGGCAACTCGAGCGCTAGGTGGGATTAGCAACGTCCTAGTGGTATGAGAAGATAGCGTTTTCAGAGTTGGTCATATACGAGAATTGAAGACGGTAACAGCCGCTCTAAGCCGGACGCGGGGACTTTTGAAAACTAAAAAGAGAAGTGGCCTGGTTTATTGCAGTTATTGTGGCTATGATGATGTTTGAACTGTAAACAGTATGACCATACGACGTTTTTGTGCTTCTCTTGCATGAAATGTTATAGTAGACCTGTTGCAACTCTTAATAGTTTTAAGGGTAGTTGTAGGTTTAGGGTTAATAAAAACGGGGCCGCTGCCAGGCCAGTAAAAAAGGACAAGATGACTCAAGATTGGCTGGAATGCTCAGGATGAAGGTGTTTTAAATCACGAAATACTGTTTAGCAAGATTGAATGCATCAAATAGTATGCTGCACTGTTTGGTCGACGACATTGTGAAGGTTCAATGGTTAGTCACCTGCACCAATGGTGACCCGTGATGCAATCCACTATACATAACAAGAGGCTAAATCAAGGAACGGTATCACATTGAAGTGCGCGGAGAGTGGAGTAAGAAGAGGGGAAAAGCCTAATTCGAAACCCCGATGGTGAGTGCCGTAAAGAATCGTCCATGAAGTAGAAATTCTAACCCATGTTTGCAGCGCCTCATCTAGGTCCAGTGCCAGCTTATCAGTTGTATTAATGAAAGAAATTTAGTAACGTTTCCAGCTAGTCTTTAA
>LUCM01003801.1:12136-79553 GCA_008360955.1 Fasciolopsis buskii
TGTGTGGGAAGAAGTGGAAGCATACGAAAACTCCTGCGGATGTCGACAGTATCAATCGTGCTTTCATTCATCTATCCCTACACGTATACCCAAATCATATTTGGTTTTTCTAGAGAACAGTTGCTCGACCTTCTGCGCACCACCAAAATTACCGCAGGGGTTGGTCCTGATAGACTGTTCTCAGCTGTTTTAAGGCATGGTGCTGTGGCACTGACGGATGCATTCACTTCTCTAACTAACTCTTCCATTACTTACTGGTGGAGACCCGTCGCTATTATTCCCATCCCAAAATCTAACAGTTCTTCTGATTTAGCAAAACTTTTTCGCCCCACCGCTTTGAAGACTTCCGGTGGTAAACTGACGGAGCGTGCTACGCTTAAGCGCCTATGTACTTCTATTTACTCTCTTGACGACCCTTTGCAGTTTGCCCATAAATCTAACAGGTACACTTCGAACGCTGTCGCCTCCCTCATTCACCACATTTGTAAGTCCTTAAAAGCATCAGTAAAATCTGCGCGGTACGCCTTTCTAGGCCATTCGTCGGTTTTTGTTCTGCCCCACGGTTTCTTCTACTTCAAAAATTGGAAACATATAGTTGTCCCACGCCTCCAGTAGCATGTCTGTCCGACTACTTTGCTAACCGAACCCTCTGCATTCGAATGGACGATCAAGTTTCAAAACCGTTGATTAACAAATCAGGCTTGTTTCAAAGTGTTTTGCATTCGCCGTACCTGTTCTCTAATTACATCGGTGACTTAGCAACTGGCTCCCCATGTCGCCTGTTTAATTATGCTGATGATGTCCACCTCTCTCAAGCCATTTCAAACCACGATGATTTTCAAAGTTTTTCCAACAATCTATCTTTGTGTACGATTTTCCTGCAAAAGCTGGTTTAAATCTCAACACATCTAAATGTTTCCAATGTCTTCCCTTTCTCCCTTTGTCGGTCAGCCTACCCACCCGAAACGTCTTCAATCAACTCAAAAATTTACCAGGTTCGATTCTGTGAAATAACTAGGAGTCAACTTTGATAAAAACCTGGGTTGGACATCTCACGTTTTTACCTGCGTAAATGTTTTCCCATTAAGGCGAGAAGATAGTAGAATATGGTGCAAGCAATTCAGGGTTTCGACCTATTTTTGTTTTCGATAACGGCTGGCCCAATTTCTTCTCAAGAAATAGTACTGGCACTTTGACTGCAGGCAACTGAGGTTGGGATGATGTAGCGAGATTGTTGTCATTCCCCTGAGCGGAGGCAAACAAATCACCAAGTGCCATAGCAATCTTTTATGGGTTGTTTATATAAACGTTGTTGTGAATGACACGAGATCCCACTGCTGAGGCCCTATAATTGGCGGCTCTCCTTTTAGGGAATTCTACTAGGGGTTTATTTGTTTTGGGCTGGATCGGCGTTAGGTACTTGCTTTTCGTTTCTCCAGCCCAGCAACTCTCCTAAAGTTTCAGAGTGTTAAAGATCGTCGACCTGTTGGGGGGCAGAGGCTGTTGAACGTTTACGTAGATTTCCGTTTCGCCATATTTCGCCCAATCGTTATCGGATGCACGCAGGTTGATTTTCCGGACTTTCCCGTGTGCGTTGTTCCGATTTAACGATTTTTTCTGGACTGCTGTCAGATAGGATCCGAATTCGGGCCAGACCCGGTATGCTACTTGGTGTCCCATGTGAGGAAAATGGTCAATCCCACATAAAAGTCGCTGGATTAAAGAGCACGACTATCCTGTAATAAACTCTTGCTCCGCATCTCTTATCGATATGCAAAATATGACTAACAATGAATAGGCGGGCAATGACCCCCATAACAAACTATAATTATTGAAAAGCATCATAGCACCATTGCTTCTATTGCTGAACATCACGGAGCTTTCAGATTATCCCAGGCCTCATAGCCCAACTGGAATCTGCAGCTATTCAAACTCATCACCACTGACGTTCACAACTGAATCAGGGCCGATTGAATATCAGTGCACTTCATATTCGCGACTGCTCACCCCGGAGACGGTAAAGTCGCACACTCTAAATGCCTGAAACATGCTGCATCACTGATGCACATCCATCAGGCTGCACGAGAGATTTCAGCGCTATGGCTGCTTGGTACTATTCAATTTGCCAATATGCCCACGGCGGAGAAATTTCTCAAGGCCCGCCAACCACTGTGAGTAGAAAGGGTTTTGCAAGAATAAAAATACGCCCCTACGGAAGACCACTACAAATGGGAGCCGAATAAACTTAGCCGCATCTTTAGCCTGCAAGCATATAAGCTGTACAACCTGGATTCACATAAACACGTCATAGGCATCAACCAACGCTGCTCCAGTCGTGCGTTTGCTGCCCGTAGAATTTTACTCTACAAGGTCCTCCCTGGCAGCAACCGCCCACCAAAAGACGCATCTGACTCTACCGCTCACTGGTTCCACCACGGAAACTGGTGGTATCCCGTAATCATTGGCCACCCCGGGCAACCCAAACGCAAGCCTAACAATCTATCCAAACGATCCTTTTGTTCGTCATCGCTTCCCAAGGACGCAAACTCAGGTTGCGAAACTATCAGCCTCCAAAACAAAATGAAACCCTAAACGATCACTGCTTATACCCGCGGGTCATTACATAAGCTCGGCCTGGTTGGAATCCTCCCCCACATAAAGATGATTCCTTCACTACTTTCGATTTAAGCCTCTTCATATTTGATTGAATTCTAATATCCGCCTCTTTCTCCGACAGTGCGCGGTCAAATAAATCCTGTGTCATCGTCATGCTCAGTCTTAGCCCTCAGATTTAAAGCCGATATCCAACCTCCAAAAATCTGTGGTGATCTGGGAAAGCCACAAAACGGCCGATCCAATAATTACCTTCGAAACACTCCTGTACCGCTGTTATCCTCGACATATTCCAGTCTTTGCCTTGAAATCCAACTCCCAACCGGACCCCTATGTTCATCAGATGAATCAACCACCATCAGGAGGTCATCCTGCTGCTTCTTCAAAGAGAGAAAACTGTTTCTTTAGAACAGTCGTTGAGGTCTTCCGGACCTCATTCTCTGGGGTCACTGATCTCATGCCTACTAACTCCGACCAAAACCTTACCAAACCTGCGAATTACCAAGGGGGCTCACGAACCAACATGTAAGCTGCCAAGGTGCCCCAGAGGGTAAACCCTTCATTCCTGTCAGCGGTTCACCCTGCCATGTCATTTCCCTACAATTCCGTTTGCCCTCACGCATAGCCAGCCTTCTATGGATTGTCAGCTCAACTTTACGTAGTGCCCTCAAACAACTTATCCAAAGCAAAGCATAATGTCAAATGAGCACATGCCTCATTAATCTTCCACTGGTTAGTCTGCCGCTTACGAAATTATAATCAATGTTTCTTGAAAATAGTCCCCCCTATCACTTTAAAGCCCCAAAACCTATCACACTCTGCATATAACCGGAACATTCTAAAACCTAAAAACAACAATGCATATTTCCCGATTTGCGAGGTGCATGTGCAAGACAAGATCAAATTTATGCAAGCTTGATGCATGGGAAATGTGACTGATAGAAATCAAGAGGTATTAGGCGATGAGTGCAACCTTGGGTTATTTGGGAAGTATACTGGAAAGAAGAACCAGATGGTGCAAAGAAATGCGGAAAGCATAAATATGCCGTTCAGGAATCAAAATTAGAAAACGCGTTTCACAACACTATACAGAGTTTCCTGGGGCTGTTTGCGAGCAGCGGGATAGAGGTCATTTCGTGTTTAAGTGCACTGAGTGTATGTATTGCTGGCACAAAGCATGAACAGAGATCTATGGCGAGGATCGAGATGTTATCGGGGTCGCTTGACGAAAAGAGCGTTACCTAATGGATGGAAACGTTGAGCTGAGGAGATGAGGAGCAATGGGAATACGGTAATTGGGTGGAAGTGGTGAAAAGAAAGCGGAACGCCATGAAACGTTGATAAGACAGTAGCACTTGACAAAAACATGGGGCCGGCGAAATGCTGAAGAGGGTTGAGCAAAACTTTCCAGATAATCTCGAACTATCTGGAGGTTATTTTGTGAGGCTTTTTACGTAGAGAATATGGGACTCACAAGAATACTGACTGTACTTATATGTGGCTGGCTGTAAGCTGCATTAAATTTTGTCGGCGAAAAGAAATCTCGTGTAAAATCATTTATTGAATGCACTAGCTAAGATTGTTCTCTATGATGTCATTTTTGCTGTTGCGGCTTTTGATCTTAGCCTACTGTACGGCGGAAGAATTTTTGGAGGTACACGGGCCATTCCAGCGCCTGTATTAACCTTGTTTTAGCACAGTCGTGAAGATCAATTTGACTCGGAGTATCCAAGGCGATTGGCGGTGCAGTATCCGTTTAACGGATCGGCACTCGAGCGCTAGGTGGGCTTAGCAACGTCCTAGTGGTAGTGAGAAGATAGCAGTTTCAGAGTTGTCATTACGAGAATTGAAACGGTAACAGCGCGTCTAGCCCGGACGCGGGATCTTGAAAACTAAAAAGAGAAGTGGCCTGGTTTAATTGCCAGTTTGTGGCTATGATGATGTTTGAACTGTAAACAGTAGACCTACGACGTTGTGCTTCTCTTGCATGAAATGTTATAAGTAGACCTGTGCCATCTTAATAGTTTTAAGGGTAGTTGTAGGTTTAGGGTTAATAAAAACGGAGGCGCTGCCAAGCCAGTAAAAAGGACAAGATGACCTAAGATTGGTGGAATGCTCAGGCTGAAGGTGTTTAAAATCACGAAATATGTTTAGCAGATTGATGCATCAAATAGTATGTTGCCACTTTGGTCGACCGACATTGTGAAAGGTTCAATGGTTAGTCACCTGCACCAATGGTGACCGTGATGCATCCACTATACATAACAGAGGAAATCAAGGAACGTATCAGCATTGAAGTGCGAGAGAGTGGAGTAAGAAGAGGGGAAGCCTAATTCCGAGAATCCCAGATGGTGAGTGCCGTAAAGAATCGGTCATGAAGTAGAATTCTAACCCATGTTTGCAGGCCTCATCTAGGCCAGTGCCAGCTTATCAGTTTATTAGAAGAAAATTTAGTAACGTTTCCAGCTAGTCTTTAAACTGGGATAGTTTTAAGCATGACCTCTGTGACCTAGCGAGGTTTTCCACAGTTTAACGTAAAGGAACAGGAAGAATGACGCCCTGGATGTTAGTCGAGCCAATGATGTTTTTAACGAATGGGATCTACCACAAAGCGGATACGGGGGACTACCAGCCTGAAGAATGACGGCTCTAAAAGAATGAACAACATTATGCAAAGATTGATGAGAAATGCAAGGTTTATTTAGACTCAACGAAGCCATAGTGGATCAAGACCAAGGAGCCTCCTTCTGGCCTTGTAGTTTAGGCTAGTTCAGTGGCCAAGGAGGATTCTAAAGAACGCCCGATGCAAACTCACAAAAGTAATTCCATCAAATTTACGCACATGCCTGATCGGTGCAAGCGTGCAGTTAAATGAACCAACTTCAAAGGAGTAGATCATTTTAATGTCATCAGAAAACAGGAATGTCGTGTCGTGACGAATAACTTTAAAAATATCAATAGTGTACAGCAGGAATAAGCGAGGACCAAGGATGTTACGATTGACAACCGCACTGGTAATATCATAGGGCTGGGAATATCAGAAAGTTAGGATGATAACCAAGATGAGAGTGACATTTTAGTCAACAAGTCCTAATTTTGGCCAGGAGTCGGGAGTGGGAAACGCGGTCAAGCGCTTTTGACATGTCTAGGAAGATTATGAGCAAAGACCGGTTGGATTTAGCACTCTGTGCCACTGGGCTCGGCAAGCCAAACTAACTGGTGGGGCAAGTTCGGCCTTTGAGGGAGCTCGGTTGGGAAGGGGTGAAATGATTGTGAGTAGTAGGGAAGTTAGACAACTGTTATTTAACATCTTTTTCATACGCCTGTATAGGACTGGGGTGTGGTTAATGGAGCTAAATTTTTTAGGGTTTGCGGTGGAACCATAATTGAAGTCTTTCAATATAACCGGAATGTAGCGCACGACACGGAGATTAAGAAATTTGGAAGGAGCAGAGGAAGATCTGGACCAGCGGTGAAAAACGTAATGGCGGGATACGATCAGGCCCCGACCTGTGGTATGTCTTAGTACATTGGATCACTGTCATGATGCCAGCAGCGTCCAATATAATGGAGAATAATCTAACCGATTTTATATGGGGTGGATTTTAAAATGTGGCAGGTTGTCGTTAGTTAGAGCAGGCAAGAGGTGAGCACATAGATAAGCAGTTGATTTGAATGAAAATAACACGTCACCTCTTAGGAACAGTTCCTGATGACGTACTTTTAATTTTATTAGATGTTTGCTGCAACTCACTTAATCCAGTTTGGGGTCCATTTGTTTAGGTGGGTCGGCTTTTTGGCTGCGCGGTTATGTTGGGCACACTTTGTTCTTGCCGATGAGTTGTGTCCCGGTTTGAGACATCAGACGTTGCTTCGTTATTCCTTCGTAGTTTGCCTAGTTATCTTTGGCAAATTTTGGCGTGAAGGTATTTCACAAAGATTTTCGGTATCCTTCTGGTTTTTCCCTTAGTTACAATTGACGTAATAATAAAAGAACCCTCGCGTGCATATCCAGGCAGGTTAATCTAAGGTAATCCTCAACGGGGTCACAGTAACTGCGTTGCAGTGACGGTTCTTTTTTATCGGACCAGTAACTTCATTGGGGGTTTCCATTTGTAGTTCAAAACCGCCAAACACTATGAATTACGATAGTTTTATGTTTGCATCAATCGGTCTTTCACAACAAATTTCATAAGCGACTGCACAATGTTTTCAATGGTTTTGCGTACAGCGCACTTGGCCGAGTATAACGGACTCATTTTTATCTATAGTTGCATAAATAGACGTACCTTTCAGTCATGCGTGACATCACGAGATGGCACAGATATTGTGTACGAAAGAAAGCGCTTAGTGCCTTATAGGTTGCTGTTTGTGGGGACGCTACGTCGTGGAAGCATCAAGCTGGGTGCACGAAGTAAGACCGTCCAAGTGTGTGCGCTGTATAGAATATGTATTGAACGCCTCCACGATGTCTACATGTGACTCTCCGCGCAGGCTGTTGAATCTGTTATAACGAGACTACACCTTGACGCGGTGTGACTGCTTGCGTGCCTCCACGATCCAACGAGCTATACAGGATGGCTTATCTCAAGTCGAAGATCCAATCATGCCTGGAAGGTCAATGGGTAGAGGCCGACGAAGTATCCCTCGTTCCTCCAAGTTGGGGGCTTGATCTGAGTTAGCAGCTCAGCTCGGAAAAACGAGTGAAGAATAAGTGATCACAAGAGACGTGGGGTCTCCTACTCAGATATTCTCCACTGCGCTTGCGGATCAGGTCTTGTCAGAACCTAAAGGCTTTGTTGAGAACCCTAATACGTATCTTTTGCTTAGCTGCCTGGACTCCTACAAGTACCCGTCCATTATTGCCCCATGGGTCACAACGCCTACAGATAATTTCATACTGCATCGGTCGTCCGCACAGAAATCAGGACGCGCTGGCCCGTTGCATCGAGCGCAGGTGGGATGGGTAGTGATAAATATGCTATTGCTCTACAGTCCCCTCTCTTATTCAAATGTCTCTCGCCGTCTCGAACCATCTGTTTTGCCCCTCTGCTACCATATATCTTCATTGATAACACAGCCCAATACTCGCAACGATTTATTGTAGTAGAGTAAGTAGTGGTTTCAATCTGTAGCTCACATTTTCTCAAGCCTCGCGTCAGCCCTCTGCATCTGGTTCTTCAATGTCGCACTTAATGCCAGGCTGGTCAACAAGTCGTGTTGGTTCTGACAGTGGACTCACTTTCGATTGATGTCTGCTGCGTGAGTGAAACATGAATTCAGGATTCGAGTAGAGTAATTCGACTTAATGCGCCAAAAGTCTCGTCAAGATATTTCCTCCGCACTTCAGGAGACGAAGCAGCTCAGGCTATGGATCAACGTGGTGTAGGAATAGTCCCCTTGAGTGAGAAGGCTAAAGCAGCCCTTCTAGACTGGATCGCCAGTCAACAGTCGCTTGTGTGCCATGAGAACTGCATGGATCAAGTTGGCGCCGAAAGGAAGTAAGTGTGAAAGCCGTATTTAATTTGTTATTCTCGCATACGCTCATACAGACTGCAGCCACTGACATGGAGAAAGACGAAATTTTACGATAACCTCGTCACTCTTGTTCGGAAGAGCAAACGCTCTGACATTGTAGTGGTAGCAGGTGACTTTAATGCACAAGTTGGCAAACTGAGTGCATCGGAGTCCTGTTTAGGTGGGCGATGTGCCTTGCCTGCTCAGCGAACAGATAACGGGGAAAGACTTCTCCAATTCTGTGCAGATATTCATTTATTCCTATCTAGTACAAATTTCCGACACAGTTCGCGTCGCACTGCGACATGGCGCTCCAACTCGACAGGTACACTGAGTCAGATTGACCATATCGCAATCATTTACCGTTGGCACGGTTCTGTCCAGAACTGTAGATCATACTGGACCACGTACGTCGAATCGGACTATGCGTTATTTTTAATGCGATTTTTACTGCAGCTGAATGGCCATCGACGCAGGCCACAAACTCGATTGGCTATCGAACGTTCGTCTGATTCGGCTGTTCACAACAGCTGCGACCAGAAACTGTCCGAGGAACTAAGAACTGCGACCAGTAGCAATGTAGACGATCAGTGGGATCAAATCAAGCAGGCTATGCATTTGGCAGCGAATTTCGCCTTCGGTCCCATATCTAGTGTTCATCAAAGACACTGGATCTCTCAAGCGTCGCTAATCCTAATGGAGCAAAATCGCCAGCTGCCTAACTGCAAGTGAGTGAATGAGATGCGTCGGCAGTTCCAGCGTCAGTTGACCATAAGCCTTAAGAATGACCACGAAAGCTGGTGGGTTAAGTTAGACGAAGAGATGGAAGTGGCGTCCGCTTCAGGTAACAGTCAAAGACTGTTTAAGCTTATACGCGACAGCGGTGGGCGGCGAACTTCGGTCAGTGAATTGGTGTGCGACAGGAATTGAGAGATCATCCATGGTAGACAGGAAAGACTGGACCGCTGGGCAGAACGTTTCAAGAATCAGTTTAACTGGCCACAAGCTATCGTATCTAGTCCGACGCTTGAAGCTGTGAATCCTTGGGAGGTGTCACTTGTTCCCCCAACGGAAGTGAAAGTGGAGTCGAATATTCGGCTTCTGAAGAGGGGAAAAGCTGCCGGTCCCGACGACATTTCCCCAGTTCTTTTCAAATTGGGTGGAGAAGTGCTGATGAAATCAATTACCTCCTTGCTTCGTGATATTTGGAACGAGGAGCGTGTTCCGTTATCGTGGAGTGAGTCACTGATTATACCCATCTTCAAGAAGGGCACACGGAGTGACTGCAGCAATCATCGTGGGATTAGTTTAATTCCGATAGTTAGTAAGGTGTTAGCTTCGATAATGCTGCGCCGTTTGACACCGATTCGCGAGAGTAATATCCGCGAACAACAGGCCGGATTTCGGCCAGGTCGAGGTTGCATCGACCAGATATTCACTTTTCGACAGATACTCGAAACGCGCCACCCGCACCGCCGCCCTACGATCGTAGTCTACCTCGACTTGAAAGGTGTTTTCGACTCCGTGGATCGACCAGCACTACTCAGTTCTCTCCACCGGAACGGTATGCCAACTAAGTTTGTGAACCTGTTGCGAGCATTGTACTCGCATACCTATGGTCGCGTTGGGGTATACGGTGAAATGTCACGTTGGTTCGAAACGACTAGTGGCGTTCGACGAGGGTGTCCCATCTCCCCATTCTTGTTCAATATCGTCATGGACGAGATGACGGAAGATGGATTGGGAGGTCTCCGGGACGTAGGAGCCGAACTGGGAAATGGTGGAAAGCTATGCGACCTAGATTACGCAGACGACGTCGTGTGCCTGTTCGAGTCTGCAGACCATGCACAACGGGCACCAGATAGATTGGTCGAGATCGATTGCTCGGTTCGGCATGTGCTTTGCACCTTCAAAGTGCAAAGTACTGTTACAGGACTGGACAACAGCAGCGCCGATTTTGATACTGGATGGAGAGGAAATAACAATGGTGGGCCGTTTCACCTACCTTGGCAGCTGCATGTCTAACGATGGTAGCTCGGGATTGGAGGTAAGTATGCGTATATCCAAGGCTCGGGCAGCTTACGCTCGATTGAAGCACTTGTGGCTTCGGCCTGATGTTTCAATGAAGTTGAAAGGTCGTGTGTACTGTGCTGTAGTGCGTTCAGTTTTGTTGTACGGTTGCGAGACATGTAGTATGCTTGTGGGCGATGTTCGTCGGTTGGAGGTTTTCGACAACCGATGTTTACGTAGTATGGCTAGGATTGGATGGAGTGACCGGGTGAGTAATATTGAGGTTAGGAGTCTGGTATTGGGTGCCACTTCTGAGAATAGCTTGTTTCAGCGTATGAAACTTAGCAGACTACGCTGGTTGGGTCACGTGTTGCGTATGACGAACACTCGTCTACCATACCGTGCCCTGTTTTGTGTTCCTCCTAAGGAATGGAAGAAGCCATGTGGAGGCCAACAGATGACGTGGCAACGTGGGATGAGAAAATGAACAGCGAAGTTAGGTAAAGAAGCTGTCTCACGCTATCGTGGTTGGGGTCCGAAAGACTCGTCGACTTGCTGGCTGGAGACACTGAAGGATGTCAGTGAACCGCGAACAGTGGCGATCGTGCTGTCATTTTCTATCGAATCAGAATGACTGAAAACACGTACGTTTGTACAGTTAGACTGTGTTCCGTGTGTTGGCTGCAGCAGTATCTTATCTGTTCCCGCCTGTGTAGGTCCACATCCTGTTCCCCTTTGATAGTCACTTTTTTATATAAACGTGAAACTCTGGGGAACAGCAGCGGTCAGTGAGGCTTGCCTTGCTGTTTAACGCTGAACGATGATGTGATGATGATGATGAAGCCGTTGAATATGATGAAATTCGGACGACGAGTTGGGCTGCGAACGAGCTTTGAAAATATGTGAAGTCTTCCGAACTGCGTTAAGGGATCCGAGAAATAACGCTTCCTGCATTTTGAACCTTATTTCAGACTCAATCAGAAATTTTTTGCAAGCGGCTAGCTTGCAATAAAAGCGGGGAGCCACCTGTTTTATGAAATATTTTCCGAGACCTCCAAGTTTCACCTGAACCTGACAAACCTTACTGGGATTTTTGGGTTTATGTTGAGTGATGGGAGTGGATAGACGAATAATGGGTAAAATGACGCTTTGCGTAAAGGTCGTCTGCCTCACTCTACAGGTGAGGCAAAAGAAAGAGGAAGTCAAAGGTTTGCGGACCCTCAGGTATTCGTCCCATTGCGTCGAGAAATGTGAAGAGACAGTTTGGTCGGTAATAAATCCTTAACATTAAGAGTGCTATACGTTAAATCTAAGTTTGAAATATTATGAAACTTTTTGAGAGTGGAATGAAATGCAAGTTGATGGAAGAAGCTTAGGAGCTAATGAGTGGGTTTTCAGAGGATGTTTGTATGGAGGATATGGTGTCAGCGCGAGTGGAACAGTGTTACATGGTCGATTGGTGACATTATCAAGGCGGAACTGGCAATCAAGGGATATGGTTGGCAGGCGGCTTTTGAAGTTCCCTGTGAAAAGGCCGGCTATCAGGTACGTGCATGTATTTTAGGAGTAGAATTTAATTTATCACATATTTGGGCCCACTCCCCGGTAAAAGGACCACTACGCACCCTCGTAAATCAAATCCCATTGAGACGGAATCTAGAACCATCAGCCAAATGCCGTATTATTCATCACCTGCATGCCTACCTTCCTCCCAGTGGCACTCAATCCCTCTTACGACACAAATTACCAGGCCATAATCACTACCTGCCGATTTCATGTCCCACTTCAGAAGCCCCTTCATTACTGCCGACTACCAGTCTACTAATATTCTCACTGCCTACGCGGACAAGTCATCTCCATTCACTAGGCGTTGAAGGGGAAGTAGAAAGAAGCCAATTAGTCCTTCCAGCGGGTCCTCTCACTCAGTTCCGGCGGCTGTCATGCTCCCACCGCTCATGGGCTTCCAGCCACCCGTGGATCACCAACCATTTCTCAACTATCTTGGACAATGCACACCTTGTCCCCACGCATTACCACTGCCTTCCACTCCTAACAACCCTCCCGAGGGAAACTTCACTAAAGGTAGTAGCGATTTTCTTCATTCCAACCATCGTTTTCTTGGGAACTGCCGTCCTCTCACCAGTAAATTCGTCTTATAGGCCTTACCAAAACTTTCTGTTGCAACCACTGAAACGACCGAGTTGTACACATTTCTGCTCCACCGCGTTTTACTCCCTAACCCATAAGTCATTCAGAAAAATTATTACTGCCACTGTTGCCCACGACGAAACCTTCCTATATGGATGAATGTGACGTTGATGGATGATATAACCCCTGCAGTCCTCTGAATTTGTTACCATTTTTACGTCGGATGGTTGAACACTCTCCCGTCGCAAGCGCATATCTGCAAGTAATAGGATGAAATGTTCGTCGCGATAATTTGTGCGTCGATGGACATGCCGCCCCTACGCAAAACCGACAAGGGAGGAACCGGCCGCTGTTAGGTACTCACCACCAAGTCGAACATTCACCCGTGCTCATGAGCACCGTTTCCAACAGTTCGTCTTTGTATTATACTCTCTCAGACGAATCCCAGGGCCGAGGCGATTTCACTGACTTTGGCACGACAACCATCTGTCCCATGGTCGATATCATGCACACACCAGAGAACGAAGAGAACCAGATGTCAGAAACTTAACTTCAACCTCGCCTGGCAAAGATTCCGCACAACGGTGGGACCCGTGGTTGTGGGACACTGTCAGATCCACCGTTTTGACCGGCGCACTTTGGGCGAGCAGCTCGGCTGCAGCGATGTGCGGGCGCAGCTAGGCTGGGGTTCACGCTTCCTGGAGAACATGGATTAGTTCCTCCAGATAGCTTGTTTAACCGTATTTTGACCGCCAAGCGCGGTGGCCATTTGCGCGTTGCTCACACACGCTTCGCTCGCACGCTCCCGTGAAAATATACCCAACCTGCTATCGCTTCCAACTGTCTGTTCCTTGTACCGGTCAAGTATCAGGGTTACCAGTATTGTAATCTTACCTAGCCGAGTAAGAGTGACGCACAAGTGGTCACAAAGTTTAAGGGCAGAGAAACGTAATGCGAAACTAGCGGTAGGACAGTCCGTTCTAAAAGGTCCTCATTACTCCAGGCGTTTGTTCGCCAACCTTCACTGCTCCTTAATGGTTGCTCCATTTTGTCGCTAACATTCAGCAAGATGGATGGATGCAACACGTAACCGAAGCGACTAGAAACAGAAATATTCTAGGCCTTATCTTTACGACTAGATTAACGCATGTCCGCACATCTATTAAAATTAGTTTTCATTTAATCCTGTACAACTGCTTAACAGCATCACGTCAGCACAGATTTACTCGATGCCCACAAAAAGAACAGCCATGTCAAACTAAGCTACAAAATCGCCAAACATCAGAAAAGTTTTCTTAGAACTAGAGACTTTTCTTTGTTTCTGCGACTAAATCGCTTGTCAAAGCAACTAGAAACGACGATGGACGATGATGGGATCACCGACCCTATACTGTAATGGTTTACGTTATATCTTTCATCCAGAAAACAAGTAGTGAAAGTAAATGTCTTAACCTCCCACCCCAGACCAGTAACTATTGGTGCAATTCAAGGCGGTGTACCAGGTCCGCTGTTGTTTCTTTTGTACGTAAATAATGTCTTCTACGTTGTCCAAAACCGTGTTTCGGTCCTATTTGCCGATGACATCAAAATCGTTTACATCTGTTAGCCTGAGGCTTTAGGCTCTATGGTCTCCGAAATAACCCAAGAACTAATAAAAATCAACACTTGGGCCAACTAATGGACGACGATGCTCTGAGCCGAAAAAAGCTGCGTCATGTGCCACAAGTGCACCTTATCCACTAGGAGGCTTAAAATTGGAGGTCAAATCATTCCCATTAGCAACAACTTCCGGGACTTGGATCTGGTCTACTCCTGGAGCTTTAGCTTTTCGGGGCACGCACTTATTCAAGTTTCGAAAGCCAACAAATCGGTTGGTTGCCACATAGGACCTTTGCTCTGAACGAGAGTAAACTAAACCTCTTCAAAACACACGTCAGACCCATTATAGAGCAACGTTCCCTAATCTGCTCCGACATGGGACTGCGCGGCAAGATTGCAATGGAAAACGTTCAGCGTGCATTTACGAGGCGGCTAGCAGGCATTTCGTCAAGCCTCAGTTGCAGGGAGCGATGCACAGTGCTGAATCCTGAACCTTTGTCTTCGGCGTGCGAAAGCAAATTCAATATTCTTCAATAGTCTAATCAACGGTAACAGTTGCATTTCAGCCTCTCATTTCGAAGATCAACCTGCTTACTCCCTTTGGAACACTAAGCTCGTCTTCACAAGTGACATAGCAAGAACAAGCATTAGAGCAAACATTTTATTGTTAAATATTCTTCCTTTCGGAATTCACTGCCCGAACAGTTGCGTCTCCTATCATCGTCTAACATCGCCTTCAAAAACAACAGTCTGTGTCAACCCTTGCTTTTATAAACGACTTGTATCTCTCAGAGACTCGGGCGTACGTAGTGTGGTTAGGATGTTAGTAGTTACTACAGTAAAGTTTTCAAAACGTGGAGCTCCGCCAACAACACCACATAACATTATGGCCCGTGCTGGCAGAAGGATGCTGCATTCTACGGCAGCTATAACCGTGATAAACCCTTCTTATATCAGTCTTCTCATTCCTGCTTCCTTTCTCCGGAGACTTCTCTGCCGTCTGCTTACTTTGACAACATAAAGAATCCTGTTCTTATGCTGGGTATTACCAGATTTAGTTTCTTTCTTCGCAGACATTTCATCAGAGAAAACATTCTAGATTCGCTTTACTCTTCCTACCTACTCATTCTGATTCCCAGTCACCTGCTTACTCGAATCTGTTGACTCTTTTCCCTTAATTACCCAACCTAGTTTTATTTAAAATAAGAACAAACCGCACACGTCACAGACTGTTTGATTCGCTTACGCAAAAAACCAGTCCACATTAGCCGCTTTCAATCAGCACTCATTAATGAAAGCAAGACAAGGCGTTGACGATGACGGAGCCATACGCGCAGGTTTGTGCTTCACGGCGTAATCCATCATCCTCCGTGTGTTTGCTTATCCTTACTTAGGTTATCCTTGGTCCGTACATGCAAAAACTCGAATGACTGTGACAATTTTACGCCAGAATCTCTGAACGTTGGGAAAGCAGACCACCCACAGCAGTTGCGAAATAAATAAATATATATATATATGACGCGGAAAATTGAGGTAACGCAGAAGAACTATGGGAAGATCCTATATGGGCTCAACCGTTCCTCTGATAGGGAGTAGGTTTTTGCAGGGATCATTTTGAGCCTAGCAGCGAAAGCATATTGTGGCTGCGAAGGAATGGGCAAATTTTTATAATGGATATGTATGCCATCAGTCTAGACCTGACCATGCGAAAGGGGGAACTTCACACTTCCCTTGTTCGGTAGATAAGCATCTGGCTACTTTTTCGGACTATCTGGGAAAGTAGTGCATCGGAATTTCCACTTATTCTTCACCACTCCTTCCTCTAGTTTTCAACCTGCCCGTGCTCTCCCAACTGCACACGTGGTACGCATGCTGACGTCTAGAACAATTGCCGCCATTCAACTTTCCTAATTATTCATGCACCCTTACCGAAACTACTACGTGGTACAAGGTGCTTTCGTCCTGTTCAAACACAAATTGCTGATCTTAAAATTCCCATGCTTCTTCCTTCCCTCCTCCTTATGACTTCCCGTGGCAACTCCTGTCCTAGCCTCCAGCCCACGATGAAATCCGCGACCCGTTTCAGTGGCGCCCTTTCCTCGAAATTCGATGCAGTTAAAATCGGAGGTAGATCACACATGATCATTTACAACTGTTTACCTTTTACATGTACAGCAGGCCCGTGGGCCAGACGAGTTCCACAAGGAGAACAAATTGTGACGCCAATGAACGCTACGGGTACCTCATCTCAGATGAACCAATACGACTGGCCAAGACATTGCTACTAGCACTACTGAAATGTTGCTCAATCCCTCAACCTCCAAACCACTGCTGTCAAAGAACACCAAAACTCGAATATCAAAAAAAGGCAACACAGGTCATTCATGGCGAGTGTAGATGCGTCTCTGCATCTCGTGTTAGAAACCCAATCCCATACTTGCTCCGAAATGCGGATTCCACTATAACTCCCCCAGTTCCAAAGACTCCCGCTAGAACCAACTTCTTTATTGTTAGATATTCGTCACTATGGAACGAATTCCCCCAAAAGTTGCGCATTTTGTTAAAATTATTTATCACATTTAAAAACGAAGTACGTAGAGCAGTTAATGTGCCCTTTCTCATTAATCTGTACCACTCATACTCACCTGATGGTTGAGTGTAAGAAACTGGATTGGGTTTCTGGAAAGCACATTGACGTCATCTTTTCGTTCATTTTGGGAAGAGAAATAAATCTCCTCACTCATGTCATATAGGAATCAACCTAGTTTCTCCAACCTCAAACAGAGTTCCGGCACCAGCATATGCTGCTTATTTACTTGCAGTTCCACGTCGGATGCATCTCACCGTTCCTCTGCCTGAAAAAACGGTACCTTTCGCTGAGTAGGCTGACTTAATATCCATAAATCTTATCGTTCTAACTGCGTATAGGGTGGCTCACCCATAGCTCTCTAACACCCACTCACCTTACTAATTCCAACACCGTCGCCAACGCGGTCTGGCAACCATAACCGGCAACCGTCTTCTAAAATAAAGAAAACATTCACTATCTTCCTCACCCTTACTTTTCATTAACTCTTTTCTTCACGCAAATGACTCTGGCCCGTGGAAATCACCTTGTTTCTGACGAACCCAAACGATACCCACAAGACAAAAGAAGGCAAACGTCTTGGATTCTTTCTTTCTCACTCCTCATAGTTATCTCTGTCCATTTTAGACAATCCAGAACTCAAACTGTCTCCACGAACATGGAGTCCTATGTGGTATCTTCTCTCCCGATAGTGACCGTTTACATCTACCATACTCGCTGGCCCTAACCATTTCTTGTTTCGAAAGGCACGGCCTCCTACAGTGAAATATAATCTTTGATTTCCAAGCGGAATTTAGTCAATCCCGAGTGCATTTATCGTTGCAATCCGATCATTATTTATACCGGCAGCAGTTATTCCCTGCCCGTCCTTTAAATACCGGTTCATTCTGCTTACTCATAGCGCAGACGATCCACACACTGGATTAGCCAACCCACCTATTTAAATTTAAATGTACATATTACATTTGAGTAGTAGGAGACTGAATGTTTTCATGAAATGATTCACCATGTGATATCACCGCTCAACTCACCATAAAGAAAACATGGAAGCACTGCACAGCTGTTTCATCCTTGTTAGGAATCATTAGCAGTGCATATACACCGCTCCGTAGGTCATATCGAAAGCCTTCGTCGTAATTAGGCTACCTGCAGAGAAATCATCTATCAGTAGGGGTCGATCGCTGTTAGCTAGCGGATAGTAACCGTGCCAACCAGTGACGGATAGGTGCAACATCATGTGGTGAAGTTCAACAAACCGTTCAGAGCCTGCCCGGTAGCGTAATGGCTAAGGCGTTCCACTCAGAATCGTTCGTCCCGGGTTCGCGTCCCAGTTCGGGCACGGTGGATGATTCCTAACAAGGATGAAACAGCTGTACAGTGCTTGCATGATTTCTTTATGGTGAGTTGAGCGATGATATCACATGGTGAATCATTTTATGAAAAAATATATATGTATATAAAACAGAAAACCCGGATTCCTCAGCCACCATCCATGTATTTTTGAATTGCAATATGCGTTCTAGTAACTTCCTTCTCTGAGCCGGACGCAAGATTCATCGCTTCCTAATCCACAGCTGGCAGCTAAGCCAGACCGCCGTCCGTCTGTTTTCTCTCTTCTCAGCAGCACTCTAGCTCCGACGGTCACGTGCATCATTTTGTAGTGGCTTCCTCTTGCTCCTTTCCAAAGTTCTTTTGCCAAAACCATACAAAACGGACTCACGAATGGACAGCACTTTTATTAGCATCTGATATAAACTGACGTTCACAATGCATCTTGACATTCGAAAACAGCTGAGGACCGTCATTTTTCACCAACCTCTATTGTGGTCTGCGGAAATTAGCAAGAGACCGATGCTCCTGGTAACAGTTCTCCACACGAGTTTACTGGAAATTGCTCACTTGATTCTGGTTATCCTTCTTCTTTTCAAACTCCACCATCTCTAGACGAAGCAAAAATTCGTGAAATAAAATTTGCGCAAAAGAAACCATATGAATTAGTCTTACGATCGCGAAATTCCCATCCATTGTCACCGATTTCCTTGCTCAACGAACTGTGCTCTCAGATGTTTCGAGTTTTATATTGACTTTTTTGATATCCAGTCTGGTTTTCACTCATTTCCATTCCGTTATCACATCTATATTCATCCTACTCTCCACCATATAACTCTTGACTTTCGAGGACCTCGGCAAACAGGCGGATAATGACGAAACTTCCACGTTGAAAAGCCCGTACTGTGAAGCTAAAAAATAATTGTTATGGAACCGGAATAAATGTTATTGTGCATTTTTCAGAAATTATAAAAATGGTAATCTCGTGAAACTGATTATCGTTTAAACGGACGATTTTAGGTATAAATACATTTTAAACCGAAAACCATGCCAGTTGCGCTCTCATGGCTGCCATGGCCGTTCGTGTGGACATGACTGCTGCCAATATAGATGATTCAGAAGTGTTTAGCCGCTACGTTCGCTCTTTTTATGGTAGTTTTTCCGATTTTGAAAATGATTTTGGGGTTTTTCAGCATAAGACGCTTACGTCGTTTTATAAATATCAGTGCCAGCTGCGGAAATTGGCTACGAGAGCATCCGCGATCTCTTCCCTCTTTTTTCCTTACTATCGCATCAATACTGCTATGTACACAAACGTCGTAGAAATCAAAGTGGTCGTCGGTAAGTCTGTTATCTTTTCAAGTAATATTTATTTGCAGATTTCCAAATATTAACTGCCCGGCTTTCGTCATGTTGCGCGCAGTTAGCAGGCAGTACCAGGTGGTAGGAAGTTGTCTGCAAAACAATCATTCCTTCCATCGGTCTCATGACCGTTATTACGCACGCAATTGTGAGCTAACCTCAGAGCAGGAGGCCCACGTAATTAGCGTGATGGAAATTTTTGGGAATGCTAGAGAGGCTTGTCGATATGTGCGGGATAAGTTCAACCGTCTAGTTAGTATTCGGGATATTAATGGTCTTAGGCGCAAGTTCCGGTTAATGAATGACCGGAACGACGTCGTTCGCGTGATAGACTTATTGCGCGGACAAGGCAATCTTATGTTACTCAAACGGGAGGATGTAGTTAGGTTTGCGTTTTCGTGCAGGATAGTGTTCGGAATTTAGCTGAGCGTTGCTGCAAAGTGATGTTAGCAGACGCGACCCACCAGCTTAACTGCGGTGGGTACGTTCTTTTGCATGCGATGGTAGTAGACGATAGTGGGTTAGGTCGGTCAGTATTTTACGCTCTGCTCTCTAACGAAAGCGGAGCAAGCTACCGCAAGGCGGTAGTAGCCATGGGGGATATGTTGCCAGCGACGGGTAAGATTAGCACGATAATCGTCGACCGTAGCTTGGCGCAGTTGAACGCGTTTCAAGCTGAATACCCGGAAGCTGGTGTAATATTTTGTCGGTTTCATGTCCTCATGGACATGCGTCGCCGCTGCGGTAGCCTTCCAGTAAATGTCGAAGGGGACGGGAAGCGCATTCATCAGTGGATGCGTAATTTAGTGTTTGCGTCTACGAAGGTTGATTTCGATAAGTTTAAGGCTGCAATAGGAGTTCACCAATCACACAGGACCCATGCGGCGTCTGCAGACTGGAGCAGCCCGTGGTGGATTTGGACGACACAACCGAATGGGTGCAATGTGACGTATGCCAACGTTGGATTCACTCGCATTGCGCCAACTACCTGGGCCAAGAGGTTTACATCTGTGTGCATTGCCTATCAGCAAAAGTTAAGCAATATTAATATTCACCATTTCCATTGCAGGTAGACCTGAAGAGCACAAGACGACGCAGGACGGACGAATAGGATGAAGAGGGCCTCGGAGGCCCACGGAAGACGACGGAGGTGCGAGGAACAAGGACCGCGGGAGAGACGGGTTTGACGTGAACGCCACCATGACCGCTTTTGGGGCCACCACTGTCCGATTACTAGCACCGATTTCCAAAATCGGTCAATTCTGTTGACTTCATTGTGTGCATTAGGTTGTTAGTACGTGAGTCTTCTTTCACGTGCACAACAAAGGTTGGGATTTCGGTACTCATTCGTTTAGCAGTAGTGAAACTAGTCCACTATACGCATGCAAATGTTAGAAGTGTATGTTGAGGCAGACATAGGCCTGCGTTGGTCTAGAGATGCTTATAGGTGTTGTTAACCATATATACCTGATTGAAGACAGACATTGCCCGGGGCTGCCAGAGGGGGCGTACGTTTTTCCGTCGGGCATTTAGTTAGTAAAACTACTTTACGGGGCAAACTGGAATATATGCATCTATCGTACGATTAAGGGGTTAACGGATATAAGCATATATTTTCAGATTAGGAAATCATTGCATGCGTAGACATTAACTGCTATACCGAGAAATGTATATATAGTCTTCCCACATGGGGCAACAAATGTTTATGAACATTTATTTATGACGAAATTGGTACATGTTGATGCAACAACGCATTTGATATACATGTATAATGGAAACATACATAGCTGTATATATAAAGATATGTATATGTATATAAATTCATGTACGTATGCGTCTAGTCTACACATATACGTATATGGAGTTATTACGTTCCGCCATCAACATGTCCAACTTATATACTTATAGGTGCACATCTATTTATTTATACATACATATATTTCAATATGTATATATAGACAAATATATATGTACATATACACATACACATAGTTGCCACTTTAAATCGATTTACGAAATAGCTAAACGCATAAACTCGTCACACTAAATTTATGTGACGATTATGGAGCAAAAATGTATATACATATTATATCATACTGGTGCACACGTATATATATACATATATGTATATATGATATTTCTCACCAGAATCGAATCTGTAGCAACAGGAGTGTGCATGGAAGCTCTTCGTCGAAGAGTCCACAAAATATATATATATATATATATATATATAGGTAGACATCTTTGCAATTCTCGGGAAAACAGATATTTCTGTACATTTTCAATTTCCCAGCCATCGACGAAAACGCAAACAAAATCAGGTTTTCAGTGCTCCCGACAGCATTTCATTAGATATGTTCAATAACGCCATCCTCTTTGTTTGTAAAGTGCCATTGTCTCATACTGCGTAAATTGGTGTTGAGCAGATTGTGTTCAGTGCTGTTTCAGTATCTCAGTTTTGCTAGTGCAAAGTGGTTTTCCAGGAATCGTGTCATTATAACCTCATTTACTTCTTTAAAATCCATCAAAATCATCCGAGACAAAATACCTATTCGGACCAGTGAGCTTGATAATCTCCCGCTACAGTGCTTGAACGCCCTATTACTGAAGTCCTTTGTCTGCACCTGACGCAGAGTCCCATAAAGCATTCCAATCAAAATGGTTTTCTGAAGCGGAACTCGAGTCTTCCAAAGTCACTTGGGCTTCTTAGAGGAAGCAACTTTTATATCAAGTGAGGGCATGCCAGTAGGCACTTGTTTTCGTGGCTTTGATAAGGCCACTGGCTAGATGATTCGCGATCTTCTTCTTCTGCAGTTGCCGGCTTTTGGCAAATATGTTGAATAATTGACGTGGTTGGGCCGACCTTCAAGTGGTTTATCGTTTTGGGTCCGAGTTGAGGTGGCTATATAAAGCACAAAAATGATCACTTTGCAGTGCTCAGTACTCAGGTTGCCGAAGATTTGTTGTTGGCAAGCGATTTGGCTGAGGCTTTGAAGTCTCTTTTTTCTTCCCATAGGTGACTTAATTGCAGCTAAGTTCCCAGAACCATAAGCCATAGTTAGTGATGTGGACTCAGCATTAAGCCGGGTAGTGCAAGGGATTGACTACTGAATGCAGGAAATCCCATATAATTGCACGAAACAAGGATAGTGTTGCAACTGCAAATGATGACGGGATTTCCTCAAGCAGTGCATTGAGCAAAATCGAGGATAATGCAATCCAAGTTTATTTATAATTTACTTCGGCTTACCAGTGTGAATCGGCCGCAAAGAAGGCTTGCGGAGAAACTTTTAGACTCCCAGCGTTATAACTTACAATTTTATTTGTGATGAGATATTTCTGGAAGAGTCCATGAGACATGCATTGCTGCATGATAAACCGTTACAACCATTGCGGAGCATAGCTAAAAGAAAGAAGGCAAAAGGATGGAGCAGTTCGGATTACTCAGGGCTGCTAGTAGGTAAACAAAAGCAGGGTTCAGAAAAATTATTAGTGCTCAGATAAGCCAGTGATAGCTATGGCAGGTGTGAAAATAAGTTGCGGGACATTGGTAAATGTCAAGATTTGGTCGAATCACTGAAAAATACTGAGTCTATACAGTGTACGCGGAAGGTAACCTACGACAATTATTATCAACAAATCGTGAATGACAAATGTAACATTGGCATACATGGCTAAAGCGAGAGGAGAAAAACGGAGGAGGGCCACTGACGAGTAAAATGAAAATGGGAAAGGAAGATGCAGGTCATATGTTGGACGATGTTTTCTGCAGCTGAGGATCTGGGCAAAACCGTTTGGAACTGTAGAAAGAAGCAAAATAACGAAACAGATCATGGTAAACCACTGCATAAAGACACAAAAAGAAAGCATGACCAAAGGCAAGAAGGGAAATAAAAACAGTACGCAATGAAATAAGTAGAATATCAGCCTCACTGTGAAATGATGATGGATTTTCTTGATTCTTTCGATGAAGGGTAAAATTTCTGTCATTCATGCAAGAGTATTGCGGCTTTAAGTCCTTAACTGTGTGTGACACAAAATTGGCACGTTGTTCATGGAGAGAGAACCCGGAGGAACGTGGCGTTTATATTTTATTAGAGAACTTTTTCAGCAGAGAATTTCATGAGCCACTTGGAACACCAGTTTTCAAGCAACTCTAGGTTTTCATTGATAAGTGCAGGAATGTAGCTAAATGAACCAGTCTCAAAGGAGTAGACTATATTTATGTCATCGGCAAAGAGGAATGGTGTGCCGTGACGAATAACTCTAAAAATATGTACAGCAGGGATACGAGAAGACCGAGGATGTTACAGTGAATAATCCCACTGGTAATATCACAGAGCCAGGAACATCAGACGTTTATGTTGACAACCCGAAAGCGATCGGAAAGTTAGGATGATAACCAAGATGGGAGTGACATTTTAGTCAACAAGTCCTAATTTTGGCCAGGAGTCGGGAGTGGGAAACGCGGTCAAGCGCTTTTGACATGTCTAGGAAAATTATGAGCAAAGACCGGTTGGATTTAGCACTCTGTGCCACTGGGCTCAGCAAGCCAAACTAACTGGTGGGGCAAGTTCGGCCTTCGAGGAAGCTGCGTTGGGCAGGGTTGATGAAGTTGTGATCATTAAAAGAGTTAACCAAGCGTTCTTTAATAATTGTTTCCTTAAGCATGATTGAAGATGGAGTGTGGTTAATACGGTCGAAGATTTCAGGGTCATGCGTAGAACAGGGTTTGTGATGTTCAACAATAATTATGGTCTTCTGTTTTAACGGGAATGTAGCGTGAGACATCGGTGGAACGGATTTCTAAAAGGCAGAGGAAGATCTGGGTCAGCGATGCGAAATAGGACTGGCTGGACGCCATCAGGGCGGGGCCTGTAGGATGGCTTGGCATATTTCCTCACTGTCATGATGCCAGGAATATTGAAGGGAACGGAAGACAATCTGACCGAAACAAACATGGGATGGATCTCATAGTGTAGCAGAATTTGATTAATAAGAGCAAAAATGAGTGCATGTTGAATGCTTCCGTGATGTCTACATGGGACTCAATGCGTAAGCTGTTGAATATGATGAAATTTGGAATGGCCGACGATCTGGGCTGCAAGCAAGCTTTAAAAATATGGGAAATCTTCCGAACTGCTTTAAGCTATCCGAGAAGTCACACTTTCTGGCTTCTGACTGTTAGTTCTGAGTCTTCAGAAGTTCTATCAGGTGCTGACAAACCCTACTGGGATTCTTGGGTTTATTCTAAGTGATCGCAGTGGATAGACTGTCATTGGTTAGAAGACGTTTTGTGTGAAGGTTGTCTGTCGCATTCTGGTGGTCAGGCGATAAAAAGAAGCTGGACAAATCAAAGGTTCGCAGAGTGTCAGTAATCTGGGCCCAACGCGTCGGCAAATAGGACGAGACAGTCTGGTGGGTACACAAGTTTGAGGGAGGTTTCTTACGGGGCAGAAAGCTACATGTGACCATCATGCTGGCAATCTCAGGGAAGGGAATTTGTGCTGAAACCGTACGGCTGAAGGCGAAGCAAGAAAGATAAAGGAAGGCTTGGGTGAAACGAGGGACATCGGAATCATTCGAGTTGAGGTGGTCGGCATATACATCCTGTGTGGATTAAGAACTCGAGTGATTGTACGTGAAACCAGTGCCTGATAGGGATAAAATCAAACAGTGGATGATGGAGAATGGAGGCTGGATGTGGCTACTTCACTACGCCAGGTAACCGCCTCCTCCGTGAACCGGTCTATTGATTTGGTGATGACTGGATCCCGCCAACGCAAAGACGAATTGAACTTGTGGTCTGTTGACCAAGTCTCTGTTATCAGTGAAATATCGTAAGACTTTTTGGCTGCTAACAGTCTGAGCTCCCTTATTATGCAAATTAGTTAGTGGGAGTCCAGGAAGAGTAGGGAAAATTCACCGGAGCGCCTGATACCCATGTGACATCCAAAAGGTGGCTTCTGCTAGGGTCACACATTCCACGGTTGGGGGTTCGGATAGTGCACAGCTGTGATGAAGGACTAAATCTACTAGAGATAAACATGCTGGCCGGTGAGGGGCGGTCTACGTTAAGGGATTTGTGGGCTGAAACGCAAGTTGGTGGAAGAAGCCTAGGAGTTAATGAGTGGGTTTTCAGAGGATGTTGGTATGGGGGATATGGTATCAGTGGGGGTGGGACATTGTTACGTGGTCGATTGGTGACATTGTCAAGGTGGAACTGGCAATCAAGGGGGATGCTTGGGTGGGGCTTCAGAAGTTTCCTGTAAAAAAGCCGGTTATCAGGTACGTGCTTGTATTTTTAGGGGTAGGCGTTATTCAAGGATCTCGCAGGAGTTAGGGGAGTGGTGTTTCGTAGTTGGCGCAATTGAAGTAAGCGCTGAACCAGGGTGAGTTGAGAAAGAAATCTAGTGACCGGTTGTAGATCAGAGGGCGAAGTATAATTATTTAAGGATTGTCAGGTGGCCTGGCGGGAGATAGAGCCAAATCGTGCAGAGTTATAAGGGTAATGGTAGTTGGGTGAAGATTTTGGGTACGGGAGTAGGAAAATGGCTTTGCACAAGACTGACTAGTAGGTGAATCAAAGTAAGGGATAAGCGGCAGGCTCTAAATATGGAGCAGCATTGATATAGTATCGAAAGTTGGCAACTGTTCCCGAAGGCCGGCAGAGGCACGGGCACATTCGGCCCATCACCTCGTGAGTGTAAGTGGCGGCTAGCCGGCCGCCATGCTGTTTGTTGACTTTCCGACTTGGCGGAGCTCGTGACGCGATGGCTTACTCTAGTTGAATTTACCGAGGGTGCTAGGTAGTTTGGGTGTGCGGACAGGTTGGTGTACGAGATAATTAGGGTGACTATTGATGTGTGGGGTTGTGTGTATAATCAGATAGGTGAATGGTATGCGCCTCCTGCGTGACCCAACTGATTTAGGCTGGGTGCCGTTCTGTGCTTGAAGGCTTATCTGGGATGCGGCGTATAAAAGGCGGTGGAGATTATTGGCACGAGAAGGCATCGGTGAATCGGGGATCAGCTGCATAGCTGTACCATCAGCGCTATTATCTTGGGGTGCTAGAGTTAGTAGATTTCGACGAGCACGTTCGCGGAGCGGTCGGACAGACCAAATGGAGTACTTTACATCCAAATCTATCGGTATTGGTTGCGACCAAATATAATAAAGTTCTGGTTGTACCGCCTTCTTAAGGGTATATGGGAAGGTAGATGTCACTGCCGTCAGCGTACGTGTTCTCAGACCGACTAGTAACAGATTTGTTGAGTGAAGATGTTGGACAGAAAGTTGAGCGGCGTAAGTAAGAAAGAGGCAGATTGTGCGAATTGAAAGTAGGTCCCGGTAGTGGGACACGAGGAAGCGGGAGACACGGATTGGTAGAGTCTATCGCAGGGAGAGGGTAGGTTATTTGAAGCCATGGAAGTCGGCCCTGGATTTGTCCCGTCAGGGGGACGCTGTGCTGCAGGGTACCAGTCAGAGGGGAGCGCCGGATGCAAACGAAGTCTTGCCGAATTGAGAAGTTGTGGTGAACTTCTGTGAGCGTTGTATATCTGAACGCGAGTTTCATAAGGAAAGATATTGATGTTTGTATAAGGCGTGTAGTTGGCGATGGTTTTTTTGCTTGTTATAAACTCGTTGGCAGGTAGTTCACCAAAAAATTAGAATAGATTTAGACAGTTGGTTTTGGAGGATTTCTTCCGGAGCCCAGAGCATGGACAAGGTTAGTGTCATACTATATGTATTGGGTAAGGTGGATTAGATCATTGGAAGTGGGAGTTGGTCGGGTTTCTTAAAGACAACAGCGTTCTTTGCGTTCTCAATCCGTTTGTTGGCTTCTTCAGTTTTGATGTCAAAAGCGCTCTGTAGAAGATATACTGCTTGCATTAATATCACTGGATGGGGCAATTACGCAGGATAATGTGGACAGCTTCAATGACAAGCCGTCAATCTGTTTGACTTTGATTTCCAGGTCTTTCATTCTGTCTGAGACACCCACAGCTTTGGCAACAGAATTATTGAATGTTAGCAAGCGGGATTGATCACGTGTTAGGGAATGGTGGTTTTTATGGGTTTTGAGTACACCAGTGCGGCGCTTACATCGCAAGAAATCTGACGTGTGTCACGTAGATGCTATCTGTTACCTTTCATGTGATTGTTTTAGTAAGAGATTCATTCCTTTTTCAGTATAATAAAAGCGATCACATAACTCGGTATCCAAAATCCCAGCCCAGGTTCGTGCACTCTATACTTATTACGGAACAGACCGAAGAGTAATATTCCAGAACGTGTCTAACGTGGGTCCTAAAATTGTATAGTAGGCCTTCTTTCAACTTCGTATTTCTGCATTTTAACCTTCCAAATTGTTTGCTTTCACGCCTTATATGATGGCATGTTCCGAGTAGCCCGAGATGCGGGAATAATATACACCTGGGTTATCAAACTGGCAGTTAAAATAGGTGCCTCGGTTATCATGTTATCATTCTCACGGGAGTATGGTTCATTTGTCTCATAGCGCTACCCTTTCTGGCAGGGACTTCATCATCCAGTCTTTTACCCATTCGCTGAGTAACAATAAGTTTTGTGATATTTTGTCGATGGTAAACGTCGAGGTTTCATGGCGAAATTTGTAGACCATTTGGTGTCGAAAGCGAGGAGGAAAGAGACATCGCTACCAGAAACGCCGACAGCATCGTGGGCACACAAAATAAATTGCACTGGGACCTGAAAGCTGTCACTTTTTTACTAATCTGGGTTCGGATATGTAGCCTTCAATTTGAACCGCCTGGTTTCTGGGTGACAAGTCTGATGAGCACCTTGATAGTTTTCGGTCATCCATACCGTAGGATTTGATGTTATTTAGCAACTTGCGGTTGGGCACTCCGTCGGAAGCTTTCGACGTGCCCAGAAAGGTGAAGACAACTGACTTTCCAGCCTTTAGGGTTCTGTTGAATACGTTCAACTGAAGAGTCTTGCAAGTATCTCACAATCAATTTTGAAGCGGTATTTTTAAGTGCACCTATGCGTCTATTGTTATTTTTCTGTGGCGGTCACTGTCCACTGAGAAATAAATCCCGGTTTGTTTTAAATGCTAATAATCTTGTTTTGTGTTACGAATAAACTAGCCGGATTTTTGATAGTAAAATAGTTTTCCTTCTTCCGAAGCATGTTTTGATGAAGTGGAATTTAATCAATTTTACACATTCTCTGACTCAACGGACTTCAAACTGAACCCGTACCTATTATCATTTACACAACCAAAATGGACGCTTTCTTCAGCTACAGGGAAGATCCCGGTGCAATGCCTCGCATTCTATGTCAGAAGCTTGTCGCGGTCACTGAGTAAAAGGGCAGACCTTGTGTATTTATACCTTATAGGCATCCGTTAATTTGGATTTCAACTCAGAATTTTGACTGAAATAAACTCCCCAGTTTGAGTTAACGAGAGATATCCGTGTCGTTTCGTGTTATTAAGTTCATACTTCAGATGGCAAACGGTATGAATGTCATTATTCACTAGTTACATATTGCTAGAGAATAGGAGTACGTGGTTGATTGAGGGATAATCTTCATGGACAATACATATGTACCTGTTGTCAGTGAGGATAATAACAGACAGTTTCCGCTGTGGCGGGAAGATGCGGGGTTAATCAAGCAAATTGACGATGTATGCCAACAAAATTAAGATATGTGTCCCACCAAGTAGGAAGATAATCAAACTTAGTGAGTCATGTCCAGGGCGCTAGCCACTTTGATTTCCTACAAACTACTGAGATTTTCCTTCGACAGAAATTCGAATTTCGGGTATGACTCTGCAGCCAATCGAAATCAGCCTGGGGTAGATTGACGGTCGTCATTTGCCGGAACCAATGCAAAGGAATCTTCGAGTGCACCGCAATATCCTGCAGATTGTCCATATAAATGGCATTGTAGATGACATCTGGTAAATGCGCGGCAGGGGACCTGGAAGGGAGTGAATTTGTGTTTAATCGATTCCTCCATTGCTGCACTTGTCTTGAGCTACCCTAGAGGGAGTAGCTCTTTCGTTTTGTTTAAGTTGTACAGTACCGGTTAAGAGATCCATTTAGACAGTTCATCTGCGGAAACGAAAAATATCTGGCCTTGCAAATACTTCGCCGTAGTTTAGTCAGCTTGTGCTGTAGTTCCTAACAATAATTTCTTTTGTTTGGGACGCTGAGAGCGGAGCACTGGCATCAAGACACTGGTACAGGTTGGAGTATAACTTGTCAACAGTCGCCTTCAATAAATAATGTTATTGTGTATTCATCCATTTTCGAAAAGCATGCGCGGGGCAAGGTTAAAATTGTAAAAAGGATGGCGCAGTGGAAACACGAAAAAAAACTAACAATGACATTTGAATGTGCGTTCTCCCATGATCAGACGGCGAAATGTGATATACTAGGCACTAGACTTTGAGATTAAGACCAAGGTTGGACAATCGTCTTTCCAGGATTACACAAGTTTCCTGAAACGTGCAGTTATTCGTGATACTTCACATTTAATTGCGCCAAAGGCGAATGTGGCAAGAGCCAAACTTAGCTGCAAAGCAATGACGGACGTCACCACGTGGCCAGATTCGTTGAAAATTGAGAGGCCATAACACAAGCAGGGTGAGTCGGTAGATCACACCTGCGTTCACTTTTCAAAGGTTTTTCCAGACTGGTTTTCCAGCAAAGGTCTGCCTCATCTACAAGCGCTGTTGTGGTGAACAGTCAAATGCTCTCAGTGTTCATGTGCATCTTTTCATGCTGGCTTCTCCTTGCTTCTACCCAAATTTACGAGCCAAATCCAAATGGGACACTTTTATCGGTATCTGATATCATTCGACGCTCTGGATATATCTGAACATACTTCTGAATGGCTGAAGCCCATTTTCTCGCATGATCCGTGTCTGTGGTCTGCCTACTTGACAACATACTAATGCTACTGGCAACTGGTGTTTGCAAGAATTACGCTAACTTTGCCTCAGTTTCGTCCGGTTTTTCATTACCTGGCTGACAGATTCTTCTTCTTTATCCAACTCCAAATGTGCCATAGGACCCAGCAGAAGTTTAAAAAATCTGAATTTCTCAAAACATCGTGAATCCGTGAAACCTGAACCATACATGATTTCTATCTAGTTTTGCTTCCCCACAACCATACACGCCCCAATATTTGACTGTTTGTACTTGGATTGTCCGCTGACCGTATTGTTCGTCAGACTATGCAGTCCGCAAGAAACTGCCTCTAAATTACTCTTTCTTTGAATCGTGCAATTTTTCTCCCCATAAGTTATCCATTCTGTCATATCCAACTCGTGTTCCTCTCCGACGGTGGGGAATCCTTCCGCATGAGGGGAATTATCCATTGAGTTGATGATACATCCTATCTGCTTCTTGCACATGAAGGCCCATGAAAGGAGCAACAAGGGAGGAAAAACGATGCTGACGAGATCTTCCGTCGGCCCCGATCTCTCACGCGTCCATTGGTGTCCATTTGTGTTCCCGTCATCATATAGTCTAACATGTGCGTTATTTGTTCTTTTGTAGGCTCTCGCCCCTCTCACTGGAGCTTTTTTCTTATCTTCCATTTTGTCACTGTCGTCGTTTGTCATGATCAGGTAAGCCGTTTCTGCCTTGTAGTTGTCCGACAAATGAAAATATGATTATTATTGTTAATGGCTACCCCGTGCAAAGGTTCACTTTTTCCCCTCCACAACTAATTTGGTCTTTCTCATTTTGCTTCATGACTACTTTACTTTTAGGCCGATGTTCGACGGTCCCTCGAGCTATTATTACTCATATTCCGATTGGTTGCTTCTGATGGAATAAGACTCAAGAATATCATCGAGTTACAACATTAATAAGAACCTGCCAAATTTTAACCGGCAACCCGCTCTCACCTAACCCCATGCAAGTGAAACTCCGGTAGGATCCTTTTCTATTTCCAGTTTGTCCTTAACGTTTCTTTCACTTTATCCGTTCTCGCCGTGACTTTACGGGACGTCATTAATCCCACTCTGATGCATTTCTACTTTGTTTCTCCCAGCCGGACCTTTTATCTCGCTCAGTTCATGCCACGCATAGTACTCCGTGGTGTGAACCGTCACAAAATGGTCAGTTTAGCTTGAACCGCGCAAGTCCAATAACTCCACAGCATCGTGATGTAGCCAGCGACTGAATTCTATGTTGGCGAATAATCCGTCTAATTTTCCATTGCTTGCACATGCAATTTCCTGCGACTTGTACAGTTGCAAAACGTGTCCCTGTATGCAGCTTCTGTAACGGGTACTCCGAGTGTTAAACCATCGCCTTCGTGCCACTCCATGTCTAGAGTCTCCCTGAAAGTTTCTTCCTGCAGAGAAATAAAAGGATCTTTTCGTCAGACAAGACAGGACAAAATTTGTTACCAGAACTGCGGTTGCTACATGCAGAATTTATTGTATCAGCGGCTGATTAAATACCGAATGAAACAGATCACCAAAATCGAAGTAACATACCTTTACAATTTTCCTCTGTCTAGCCTCGCCTTGATCATATCAAAGAACTGCAGGAGGTTTGACGGGCACTGTCTCCCCTTAGTTATTTTATGCTTCATTATAAACAAACGTGAGCGCTTCATTAGGTGCTAACTCACGCATCCCCTTGACGGTCTTTCAAGGAATTTGCAAACCATACTTCTTAGGCTCCCGAGTCGAAGGTTTTCTAGCTGTCTGAACAGACCTCTGTTATAAATATCTACCACAGCTGCCACCTTCTGGTCTAATGTTAGTCTGCTTGGCTCGAGAAGATCTAGAAGAGACCGCAGAACGTTGCACTCACCATAGCAGTAAAAACATTTATGATATCTGTTTTAACCCTGAATGGTCACTGGCATTCGTTCATTGAGTGTCCTCCAATATTACCTGCATCTGCAACTGGGTAGCTAGTTGACACTTGTAGATCCGTTTTCAGCCAGCCCACACTTGCGAATAGTTGTTCATTTTATACTACTTCATGTTTTTATTCTGGGAACTAATGTTTCGCCTTACTGTCTACTGAAGCTTCTGTGGGCTTTTATTTTGTTCACGTTGTTATCAGTCCTAACGCGCACAATCAGCCTTGTTGTTTTAAACTTCGGGGTTAAAGCCTTTAGTCTTACTTCCTCCTTCATAGCTTGTCCATTTTCCGGAACTAACTCCTCCATGTTTCCTACCGTACTCTTGACCACCCCTTGGCAGGTGATTTTCCCCTACTTTGGTCGGCGCGTCGGGGAATTTTTCCTGCTTGGCGTTCACCTTTCTGAAGATGGTTGGTTAACGCGAATTTTTGAGGGTAGTCTTGCACCTAGGGCAGATCCACACCATCAATGTTTCCGTTATAACGCGGAATGCTACGCTGCTATATCCTAATACCTCGCATGTAGGGGAAACATGTAACCTTCATGGGCAGTGTCGCTGACCAGGAGCTTCTTGCTGTTTTTCATAGGAAAGAGGTATAAAACTGGAGGTAGAAAGAAATTTCAGGTTTGATGCAAGGTGGTAAATGGAACACTGGCATAATTTTGAGCTCGGATAAAAAGTGAACCCAGGCCTAAAATTGCCTGACACACCAAAGGCGGAATGCGTGATATCGCTGGGAATCCATTCCACCAAATCCGTTAAAAATAATTAACTACACTCACATTATTGAACTGTTTTTGGCCGCTTTTGCCAAAGGCTTCACTCGAAAACACTGATTAACCGGGAATCAAACCAACTTCAGTCGCACCATATGGTTGAATTCCTATATCTATGATTGATAGATTTGAATCAACGTAATTTAAATAATGACTGGACTTACTTCGAAAAAGTATCAACAAGGAAAAGTGCAGAGAAGAGGAAAATTTTAAGCAGTGTACCGCTTTAGCATGTCCGTAAGTTAATGCACTGCATTTATTCCGTGCACATAAATACTATGGATCGCCCCAGCCAAAAGTTGTTACCGGTCGACCTACACAGGCGGCACGTATTTGCCACCACTTCCAATTTCCGTCGAGTCCAATGACCCAAGATCACCTGTCTAATTTTTCCCATTACCAAGAAGTTCTTCCTATATTGTCCGAGATCTACAGTCTCTGCAGAGTCAGTCGCATTCCGATTGCGGCATGGTTGCCCGTGCCTATTGGGTCTTCCAACTCAAGCCTTTCTTTGTTCCCTGGTGCTGTCGTTGTCATCAAGCCGATTACTAAAGTTACTTGGCCAAATTTCCATCGACCCGCTTTTTTAGCTTAGTCTATCTCAGGAGACTTAAAAACCCCGTTACGAGATGTCTGCTTACAGCTTCTACTATAGCAGCGAGAAAATAATCGTTTTTGCCTGGAATTCATATACAGCTCCAACTGAGATCGTGGAGTCTATGTTTGCCCTGATGGCACTCAGAACATGTAGCTTTGAGGCCCTCAATTCGTGATATTCCTGTCAGTATTACTCCTTAGCCACTAAGGTTATTTTTCCGCTACTATTCTTCTGTCTTTTCAATACGTTCTAAAGTGTAAGCACTTGCGCGCTACTGACACACTGGTGACCTTCCCTTGATGCAACCAGGCCTAACTGAAAGCCATCGCGTCCACAGGCAGATTCCTGAAATGAAAAATTCGCCAATCATTTCCCATACTTTCATCTTTCGCTAACGCCAATCTCATCGCTTTCGACAGTCAATGTTTTCGCTTCTCGGTGAAAGGGGTTTCAAACGCTTGTGGCGTACTCCAGAGGCTCTTGCGCTTATTACATTTTGCAGCCGAGAAGCCAACGGCTTAGCATTTTCAGCATCCTAATTCTGCTACCTCCGGTGTATGGCAGTTACGGGTGTCTGTTTCGGACCACGTTTCCAGCCCGATGCGTTATCCTGGAACCACAATGGACGAAGTGAACGTAAGTTGCTTTTGATCATCTGACTCATGTATTCTCAGTTTGGGGTTTGCGGCTATCATTTACTGAGCCCCGGAGTCTAATCCTTGGTGTATTCATTCCTGCTCGTGCTGACGGTAGCATTGCCCAGTTTTACTGTTACCTCTGCCTTCGTAATCATTTTTGTTATGTTTCAGGCTAGCAGGAACCTGCCCGTATGCTACGAGCTGACAAACTCTAACGTTGTCGGCTGAGTCGCATTCACCTAGCCATTACGTGCCTTCAACGTTCCCGGGAGCGGCATCCTTTAACATCGACATGCTCTCCCATTTTTGCCATGTGAAGCAGAATTGCTTCACGATATCTGATTCCCAGCCTTCTTATGCGACTCCGGTGTCCCACAAACTATCAAATTTCGGGTCCCATCCAAAGGCGTAGCAACAGGCACATGTACGGTTCCGGCAGCTGTATTATCTCATGCAGCGCTGATTCTAAATTCCGCAACCTTGCGTAAATTTGTGCGCATCTAATGAATGGGTGGGCAACAAGTTCCTTCTGTCTGAGTTCTGTCTGTGCGGTCGTTTCTGCCCTCACAGGGTCCCATTTTGTTCGGCGTTGGTTTTTCATTTTGTTTGCTTCTGTCTTTTGGCCTCTTTTTCCTATGAGATAAAACCGTTGTTTTATTGTTGTTGATGCTTTTATACTCCAATGTTTTCGTAGCGTTAAGTACTATTCGAATAACGAAGCCCGGGCCACTGCCATATACCCTTTGTTTTTGCAGGGCAAATTGTTTTCCGCTTCTCTGAATCCAAATAAACACAGCTTACCCTGACGCATTGCAATTGTTGGTCATACATATCTCCTCATGCTCATATTTGAAAACAGAACCCATTGTTACATTTATCAAACTAAATTCCAGTCACTAAGTTGCATTTGAGGCAAGTGTATTCCTCACACTCTCCATTTTGCGCAGGGATTTCAACGGAAACCTCACCTGGACTACTCACTCGGCTGGTTAACCTAATGACTGTATGTGGCTCCAAGCGGAGCAACCAGGAAGCTAAAGATTCTAACTCCTCTGCGTCTACCTCCCAGCCCCGGCCCAGAATGAAGTTACCCTGGAAGCAGGAAAACAAACAGCATCCAAACTTTCGCAGGAATGTTTCATGAATCTTGGAATTTCCTTTTGCCTCCACAGTTGTGTACCTGCTGAGAGGAGGAAGCAGGAGCTTCACGGTATAAATCAAATTCAGCTGCACTTGATCTTCTCAGTTAACTGTTCAAGGAGGACCCTAACTAGTCTGGCTACTGGTGGCAAGAACTCGGTCAGTTCTTCAAATCCCGTTCCAGCTTAGTCTGTCCGCGCTCCCGGACCACTTGGTTTAGAAGGAAAATATTTGCAGCTTCATTGTTTATTCATGAATGGAAAGTGAATTCAGATCAGCGTCGTACTCGATCTTCCAGGTTTTCGTGCGCATTGCTGAACGAGAGAGGACACGTGCGGCTAATCGACCGGTTCCGACGCCCTCAAGCAGCATATCTATCAGCGACGTCATGCAGACGCCCAAAAGGGACCCCGAAATCTGACACGCTCTTTCAAACTCTTTCTCGGGTGGGTGCATGACGCAATCTTCCCCCGCCTTCCTTGCCTTTTATTCATAAGAGCGCAGCAGGCACAGTGGTCCCTGACCATCATCGCAAATATCTTAGACTAAGAAAGTTTGGAAATGTCTAACAAATTTCCGTATTCACGGATGGGTCGCTATATTTTATTTCTCTAGCACTTCACCCGGGTTGCTCCTGAATAAAGCGTAAGCCTCTATCATTACACTCGATCACCTCTAGAAAATCTATCCTTTAACCTTTAATATATATTAGCTGGCTGAGGCTGTTAAAAAAACTAACAACTTGCCCATTTGCATCCCCAAGGAAACGAGGATTTAATTCGTCCATCCTCTACCTAGTGTTATGTTGACTAGATCCAATAGCCCTGGAGCCGTGAACAAGAAGACAGTTCGCAGGGACTCTCCAATTTTCCGAAACATTCCGATTATTTTCATCTTTTTTGTCATTTATTTTACTACAATCAGTATAATATGCCTTATAAATCACCGTAAGGAAAGAATCTTGGTCCGGATAATGTGGACCAGCGGTTTGTAGCACACTTCATCCGAAATCCGAATAGGGCACTTGAACCTCAAAGCAATGCGCTGATGAATTATATATAAATCACAAGAAAGCACACGATCGCTTTGCAAATTTTACCGTCACTTTCATCGGTTGGAATTTGTGTACACTGCAAACATATCCTTTGCAATGATCCTGAGTCATCACCCAACCAAAAGGCGATCAGAGAGCAAGACCAAATTCTGCACAAAGATTAGCGCTCAGGGAAGGGGAAAAACTTGTACCTATTCTCTAGTTGAACCAAATATCAGGTTATGCACGCTTAACGGGGACGAACAAACAGCTGCCTGAGCGTGACAGCAAAATTCAGTGTTATTAAAGAGAATGTTTACAGTCAAACAATGAAAGTGACATGCAACAAAACGAGCCACGTTTGTTCAGGCAAACTATGACTGCCTCAAATAGCTTTGCAGAAGTACCTACTAGGAAGCTTAGGGACGGAATAAAGGAAGCCGAATATATAGCCAAAAATAGACCACGACTAAAGTCGGCGTCATTGATAGTAGATTACCTATGAACCACCTGAAATCAGAGGGAAAACAGTAAAAAACCGGAAGCAAGTTTTTAATGTAGCCGTAACTTAGGCATTAAGCTTGAGTTATTGCCTTGGTAGGAAGGGTTTTGATGATCGGTGCTAAGGTACTAAGTTCTGGATGCAAAATTTTTCGGCTACAAACCCCGACTAGGCTGAGGTGAAAACGGCACATCGTGACCTGAGAAACCCAATCCAGTCGTCAATATTCTCATGAGGACTAATGATTATATGTAGTCTATAATGCGAAGGTTGTTAGGTTTTGGTGAGTAAACGGGGTGGAGTGACGACTTCCGAGAGGTAGACAAAAGTCTTTGATGGCTCAGTGTGATGCCAGGTGTTCCCCACCAAAAGCGCTGTACAAAAGAGCCAGGCGAGAATTCTATTATCTCGCAGATACTGGAAGCCACCGATTGCACAAATGCATTGGAAGCACAATTAAAAGAACTGACCGCAGTACAAGTGGCGGCAGAAGGTTGCTGATGCCAACGGACATGGTTTAGTCTTATGCTTGTTCGAGCTCCGCAAAGCTACGCGTGTGGCTTTTGAAAGTGTTAGCGAACGTGGGTCACCCAGAAGTATACCACTTATTGGTAGCCGACGTTCGGCCGTGATTAGAATTAAACGATGAATAAAATTTCGTGGTTCTAACTACTCATTTGAGGTCTTTGATTGGTGAAGACAATGCATAATTGAAGAAAGCTTGTGGTTTATCCCCACCGCGTTTGAGGCTCTTTCGGGTTATCCGCTGGTCAGGGGAGGGTTTGGCTCTTCTTTGTCGGGGTCGTAATTACTGGGACTGCCAACTGTGAGACTCTCCGGTAAACGACACAACAATATATTGATATGTTCGATGTTTCCATCCACTTCCGATGATGTGATTATTAAGCCATTTACATGGGCGTAAGCAAAAACCGTATCTCGTGTGATGCTGTTGAAATCTCTGAAAGTTCTGAGAAGTACTGCGCAAACCAAAACGCGTGCACAGGAGTTCAACAGACCAGGGGATGCCGCGAAAACAGTTTTCTCAACTTCTTCAGTGGATGCTGATACCTAGTGTTATGCTCTTATGGGGTACATTTTAGAAAACATTTCTGCGGTGGGATAAAGCCTTGTTTTGTGCATGTTGGATATCGGATGACTATCAAAACAGGCACCCACGTCGAATGCGCCACAGTCGTCATGCAATTGCCAGCTGAAACCACTGTACTTTAAAAGGTTGTGCGGCAGAGAAGTCCGAATTTTGTGACAAAGACGAACAATGCCGACAGCAATAGAAGAAGCACCTTTATAAATAATAATGGGTAATCATTTGGAATCGCATGAAATATACCGGTGCTCTGTCGAGCTTCGGAATCCCAAGTTTATCGTCCAAGGATATATGAAATTACGTCAGCCTATTTGCGGCAACGAGTATTGCTGCGGAAAAGCGATTCCCACTATACGTGCGCGAATACTAGCAAGAGCGAACATGTAGGAACGTGAACATAGTGCTCCTATGGCAAACCTCAGCAGTCCCGTCCCTTAAGTAAAAGTTGTCATTTACAGCCGAAAGCAGAAGCAGTGTCACTGTTGGCCTGGCATATCCAGTTGGTAAGCTAGACACTTGTGCACCGGCTAAAACTTCTGCTTCTGACTCATGGTCGTGTGCGCTAAATAGATAGCCAAACTAGGATTTATCACCAGGGCGTTCAGCAACATTTACGCGCTCGCTCTCGGCTTTTCTTACGCACACAGGCAACACTCGACACTTCTGTACCACCAGCTCTAGTGGGCGATTAAAGCAGCAGGTCACCAGAGGCACGTCAACCTGAGGGTTCAGGCTAGTACAGGGGCCAGCCAGGTTCAAGATTTAAGTAAATCACCAGTATGTGGTAGAATAAGTAACCTGTCTTCAAGTGAAAGGCAGCTCTAGGCCGATGGAGAGGAAAGATTCTTCAACTACGATCCGTCTCTATATAGATCACGTCTTGGAAATGAAGCGGTTAGCCCTGCCACCGAAAATCACGGCAATAATATCCATAAAGGGAGCTGCATTGCTGAACAATTGGTGGAGTAAATATGAACTGGTCGTGATGTTGGCCGTAATTATCGGAAATTCCACCAAACCCTGTGACAGCCGGCTAGGGACTTGAGATAAGTAAAGTGGCAAGTTGGATTCGTGTGGCCAATGGATAACCTCACCGGAGGCCAAAGTAAACATGGTTCTCGTGGGCGGAGGTAGTTCTGCAAAGAGGCTTCTCTAAACAGGTCGCAAGTCTGCTCCCTTAGTGTGCTCAGTTCTAGAATCCTCAGCGATTCGATAGCGTCGGCGGAAAGTGATTCCAAGAAGTAGATAAATCACTTTTTATGAGAGGTAGCATTAATTCCCTTACAAAGTAGCTGACAACGCCGGAAATCACAGGTCATGGTGGGGCGAGATAAATGTCAAAGTTTGAAGTGTCACCGTAGATGTGGATGAATCTGATCAGTCTGGTATATTTGGGTGTGTAAAAAAAGGAGCCGACCACCAAAATATCGCGGGCTCATAGGGTCACTAAAGTTCAAGTTCGTGGTCACCAATTTAAAAGGCTTTCAGAAAGCTAGTCCGAGCGCTTTTTATCGGATCTTGATACCCCAGCTGAAAAATCTCCCCAGCCAATAGAACACAGAGGACCCGAACCAACAAGCAGACACGAGAAATGTATTGAGAATATCTTGGTGCCAACGTGGCACCGGCGCGACCAAACATATGAGGGCAAACCACAGCAGAGGCCAAGCGGTTGCAGAAGTCGAAAAGCGAAGACTCTTGCAAAGTGCAGCACAAACGGAAACATGTGTGTTACATCAAGCACAATCGAAAAATGTCATCGAATCTTTGTCAACCATCAAAACAGATCACGCAGAAAATGATGTCACAAATTAATCTACGCCACTGCAAGCTCATAATGCAAACCCTTTACGCGTTTTTATAACTGCTGCCAGTTTTTGCAAATCCAAAAGGGCAGGTGGCCAGACAACGATACCATGCCCATTGTCATCATCGCGCTGTCAAGAAGCACCAAAATGAAAACGCTGTGTCACACCACCGGGCCCGCTGTCCCGGAGACTGTCCAAACTGCACGTCGTAGTAGACGATAACTGCTCTACTGCAAAATACTGTATGTGCTACCTAGACAAGCAGAAAAATGGTGACCTCAAAGTTCAGTTGGTCTGCGCAAACCTAAGATGCGGAAAAGCAAAGGCGGACCCGATGGGATGAAAGGTTGTACCTGGGGAACCAGATATCTCCGGACACTGTGAAACAACCTATGGTTTGAGGCCGGAAAACATTGCTTCCAGTTTGGCTTGAAGTGCTTGAGATTTATTACATTAACTGAACTAACTCTGGGCGAACTTAAGGAGGCTACATACTAAGGCACAACAAACGAGGAAACAAGTTGTAGTTCCTACCCAGGTGGCCTTAATGCTAGACGCTTCTCAGGCCTGAGGCAAGTATCTCCTGCTTAGCATCTGGTTACTTCAGAGAAGCAGAGTCATCGAAGCGTTTTGAAAAAACGTCACTGCCTTGCGAAATAACCGGTTTTTATAACAAAATAGCACTAACAGACGCCAGCGAACCTCTCCCGGGAAAAACTCGCGGAAGCAGCTGCATAATGGAGATCGACAGGCCGTTTCACAAAGCGGTGACATGTTGCGGCGTGCACAGGATAAGGTTGCGCGGAATAGCAAAGGCTTTTCCGAAAGTTGAGTCCCTCGATGGAGCGATGTGTCAAATGTCCCGGGAATGAGTGGAGAATTTCGAAAGCTCACCCAGGAGCTAGCCTTATCTGGCGATTTTCGGTGACGAATCCTGGACCGCAGCATGTTGCCAGCAACAGAATGGATTGTTGAATGGAATAATTATGCCTCCATTTACCTACTGAAAGCATTTCTTGATCGGAAAGCCATTGGAGGTTGCGGTGATTCCCTAAGTCTCCGACAGTTGTTCACCGGTCATCGGCGCAAGCACCGAATTATCGGACATCGTACTTTACAATATTGGGTCTGAAGGTGCACGCCCCCGCTGATGTCGACAATCCACATCCCGCTGCGAAAGACTTATTGGCTGACGACCATGTCATTCACTTGTGAGCAAAGCATAATTCGCCGCCGCCTGGCTATCCTGCACCAGCAAGCGGTGCTTCAGCAGGGCAAGAAGCATTACGATCTACAAAATTCCTGGCGAGCGCCTCACCAGGGAATGGCGTCTGGGGACGCTCTGCCACTTCCAAAGTTGAAATGCCAAATAGGTCTCACCTGGAGTGAAAGGAGGCTTGCAATTTTATGACGTACAACTAACCTCCCAGTTTTCCACTAGGCCCGTCGGCAACCCCGACAAACTAATCCTCGCGGTCCATTTCGGCGGGTTTAGGCCGTGCACTGGTGAAATCAAAATGTCGGATGGATGTCCACTGAGTATTGCACAGGAATTCAATGGATCTGTCGGGGCAGGGGTTCCAGAATGCTGAATGCAGTTCTTTAGCCTCTGGGAAGGGCTTAATTCATATACATGGAGCAGTAATTTCTGGGGGCAATTCAGATCTTCGTTGCTCGTGTTTTGCCGTTTGGTTTCAGCTGCCGTGCACAGCAGCAGACCTTCCGGGTCGGTGTATACTGGAACGAGAACAGGAAGGACAGAAAATGAGGAACCAACCTGAAGAGTACCCACGTGATCTGGCCAGAGCTCCAGGGAGGCTGAAAAAGCAGCCGAAATTTCTTGTTAATACTGCTTTCCTCGGCGCTCTCTACATTGGTACACCTTTTACGTATCAAGTGACAATGCACAACTCTCGTTTAGTCTTCCGGTGTGCACGGGCCTGGTGTCAGCTAGAAAGGCCTTCTTCTGCAAACTGTGTCTGTTCTATTCTATGTCGGTTGCGTGCTTCACTCTTAACCCCCATTCGGTTTGCCCAAGTGCATAATTTTTACATCCGTTGGATCAGGGAAACTTGTCTAATTTAACTTGACACATGAGGACCATCCTCTACAAGCTTTTTGGCCTAACGTGTCGAAGAGAAGAGAGTCATTATTAAAGGGGGCATAAGGATCCTATCACTTAATCTCGGATGTTTACTCAAAGAAACATTTGCTTCATGCAATAATTGTTTTTAGTTGCTTTTCTGCGCCCTTTCGGCTGATTTCCCTGAAGGAATATCCCATATTCCCTGTGCTTCACTGCCTCTGAGATCAAGACATTACACAGCACAATAACTGCAACCAAAATGGGAACACTTCCGGCATCTGGGGAAGTTCTGGGTATCCAAATGACATTAATGTATAGTCAGACCCAAAAATCGATATTCGAAAATTTTCTGCCTTTTGGGCAATTCTGAGTGGTTTGAAGTTGCAGGTAGCCAACATTAACCAGCATATTTTAGAGTGGATGGCGGTCTGATACACAAGGGGCCGTGTGTTGCACCCGTCAGAAAGACCGGCAGAGCTGAAATTAACCGCCAACCCTTGGCAGCTTTCCCAGGGCTACTATAAAGTGTCTTTGTATGGAAAATGAAATATTATGTTTGCGTGTCTACCATGCGGTCAATAATAACGGTTTGTTTTCCAGTTTGTGAGAGGCCTGGGCGAAGCAAGATCAAATTTGAACAAGGATGATGGCAGCCCTTTACTGACCAATGCCCCCTTCCTGAAAGTTGATGTACATTATTGTTTCATTGTTGAAGAAAGCAAAAAATTAAAATAAAAAAAGATGACAGAAATCATAGGGCACTCGTGGATGTGTGCAATCTTGGCTTTTCAGGGAAGCATACTTAGAGGCAGAAGGAGACTCAGCATCATAGTGCCTATTGCGCCAGTGGGCCGGCGAAAACTGAACGCATGGTTGCACAAAAATATGCACGGTTTCTTACGGTTGCTTCTAAGAAGCAAACTGCGTGCTACTTTGCGGCTACGCACACCAAAGTTATGCATTGAGGGCGCAAAGCTTGAACGGAGATCAATGGCAAATGTTGAAGTATGGCCATAGCCGCCAGATGTCAAGAGCTTTAGTTAACGAATAAAACCTTTGAGCTGACGAAATGAAGAGTGGGGGAGATATCAAAATGTGGGTGGAATATTGTCAAAACCAAGCGGAAGGTTGTGCAAACCAGGTAAGGGTAATAAGCAACAGAGAGAGCGCTAATGAAGGTGGGAGAATAATAATAATAATAATAATAATAATAATAATAATAATAATAATAACGGGTAAATTCCCCGAAATTGGAGTCATACGCAAGGCAAGATCAAATTTACACAAAGTTGGCTCAGTGGACACATGCAGAACAAAAATTTAGTCGTGAAGATCCAGGGTTTGTGCTCTCATGAACATAATCAGCAATAAGATAGGCTATTCACGAGTTTTTGGGCTTCAAATCATAGCTAGATAATCCATTGCCAAAACTTTCTGGGGCTGACTATGATTCGTGCACTACAAGTCAATCCATGATCAAAGGTGAGCATCGCCGGCGCATAATTTGGCTGGGAAGAAATGATGGATGTTGTCAAGTGGCGGGGTTCATCAAAAATCGTGACTATTTCAGAATAGTTCAAACATGACAATTGCTGAAACGATTCGCACGGAGGTAAGCTGAAAATTCCAATAATTCTGATTCATTCAAATGCGGTCGGCGGGGCGCTGAACGGAGATGTGCGATAAGAACCATGATTTCTTGATGGTGATGATCAATTTGGTTTTTGGATGCGGTCGAGAAGAAATAAAAAGGCAAGTTAAAACGTCAACATTTATGTCGGAGGACAGGGGATTATACTGAACTGGCATTCAGCCAACTCTTGGATGTTTTGTCGGGGATGAATAGAACAGGTGCACTGGTTAACAATAAAGCGGCTCACGTTATATTTTGACCGGGGTCGTTCTGGGACCAGGAGAGGCGTCGCTGCGATAGTCATTATGACGCAAGCTAATTCAGCTTCCCGCTGTTAACTACTCCGATGTATTGTGTTGCATATTTTGACAGTTGTCGTGGTCAACCCGGTCCGCTCTGCTAACCTAGAAAAGGAAATGGGAACGTAAATTGAGAATTATGGGGCTGATATGTTAAGGATAGGAGGAACATCTGGACTGACGCATAGCTAATTCAGTTTTTAATGGAGCGGCGGTAAGGAAGGCGTAATGAATAAGTCGTTGGTGTCAGTAGTCCAGAGAATTTATCTTATTGAAGAAAATTGCATCAGACCTGAAACATGATGCTTCTATTGCGTAAACGTTCGTGACTAAACCTGAGCTACAGAGGCGGTTTAGGAACAGCCTATTCAGCCCTACAAAGCCAGTTAACAAGATAAGATTATGAGATCGGTTCAGAACACTGGCTTGAGGCGCTTAAAATCAAACAACGTGACGTGGACATTGATCAATCTAAATACAATAATAAAAATAATAATAACAGTAATGTATGTTTCTGGATTTGCGAGAGGGAAAGATCAAATTTTTACAAGGATGACGCACAGGGGGTGCGAATAATATAAATCGAAACGGATAAGAGGGTAATTGCGATCTTGAATTGTTGGTGAGGCAACATGGAATGAGAATTGAGATGCTGCAGAGCATTGGGGCAAGTACAAGCATACCAGTGAAGGACGAAAAATAGAAAACTAATTTTTCAAGACAAAACAGAGTTTCCTGAGACTGTTTGCGAACTGAGGACTACGAGTCATTTCATGTTTAAGTGCACTCGAGTGCCAGTTCTAGCTAACAGGTTAGTAGCGGGAGTGATAGTATAGCAGATTTGAATTTTCAACACGAGAACGTAATCGGAACAGCTCGTCTACTCCGGGTGCAGGATCTGAAACGCAAAAGTAGGAAGTAGTCTGGCTTGGGTGTCAGCTTGAGGTTATGGTGACTATTGGATCGCGGCAACATAGCTGCAACAGTGCATTTATTCCGTAAAATATGGTAGCTATAATTGAGTTGTGGCAGCAGTAGCTTTGTCAGGTGTGCTTTAAACTAGACCAAATTTAAGCATGACTGCAGCTAAATAGCAGGTTTTCTTCAAAATTTAAGGTATGCGACTGTGAATAATTTTGCCCCGAATGATACCGGAGTCTGGGTTGGTTTTCTGTAACGACTGGCATCTGTTAAAATCTTGATGCTGGAATAAAAATATTCATGTACGACGCTCGTAGCCGAAGGATTCATGGTGTCGCAAATTTTAAATAGTAATGCTAGATTTATTTTTGCTCGACATAGTAATAGTGCTTCAAGCCCAGGGAGTTCACACCTGGCCTTGCGGATGATGCTTGATGAAGGGTCAAGGAGGCTTCTAGTGAAGGCCTGCTGCACCTTCTCCATTGCGATTTCATCACCTTTATCCGTGTGTGATACAGAAATGAGCACATCATTTACGGTGAGGTATCCTGGGGGAGCAAAGCACTTACTTTGTTTACGACCTCTTGTTGGCAGAGAACTTCATAAGCCTCTTGGAGCACCAATTATCGAGAGACTTTAGGTCTTCATTAACTGGTGCAGAAGTTGAATTAACTGAACCAGTTTTAGAAGAATGGACCAGCGTAATGTCATAGGTAAACGGGAATGGTGTGCCCGAAGAGTGACTTTGAAGATATGCCTAATATACAGCAGGAATACCATAGGGCCAAAGACACCAAACTGAATAACCCCACGTTGGGAATTAGCATCATGGATGGCTAGGCTTGTGAAGTTGCACGAACAGGTGAGCCAATATCGGACCCTGAAAAAGCTGTGGTGGGGTGTTGACAAGACTTTGAGTAGTGAGGAAGATTACCAATTGTTCCTTAACAAAATTTCTTATAAACCTGAATAGAATTGCAGTGTAGTTTTTAGGGCGAAAGTTCTCAGGCTCATGCATAAAACACTTTTTGTGATGTGACCAGTAATGGAGGTCTTCCACTGTGACGAAAAAAAGGGAGACATGGATAGTGGGAAAAAGGTTTAGCATAAATAGGGGAAGATCTGGACCAGTGGTGCGAAAACGTCATGGTGGGGTACCATCAGGTTTCGGCATGTAGGATGGCTTGGCACATTTCATCACTTTCATGATGTCAGCAACATCGAATGAAATGGCGGATATCCTAACCGAAAAAACCATGTGGTGTATTTCAGATTGCAGCGGCTTGTTGGTAATTCGAGTAGTATAGAAATATGTATTGAGTGCTTCCGGGATGTCTCCAGAAGAATATATGCGTAAGATGTTGGAAATGATGAATTTCGGAATGTTCGCAGCGGCTGGCCGCGAAAGAGTTTGGAAAATACGGGGAATCTTCTGAATTGGGTTAGGCGATCAAAGAGCTGACATTTCATGCATTTTAGAACTTAGTTCAAATGTAGCCTGAAGTTGTTTTTCCCCGCAGTTAGCTTGCGTTAGTAGCAGGAGTCCTCCTGTGTTATTGATCAGTCTTTGGGCATTCAAAGGTTTCATCTGGAGATGATAAGGTTTACTATGATTCGTGGGTTTACGTTGGGTGTCCGGGGTGATTAGAAGATCGATTTTAAAAGACGCTTTGCGTTAAGGTCGTTTGTCTCATTCTGCAGGTCAGGCAATAAAAGGAAGCTGAACAAATCAAAGTTTCGCAAGGCGTCAAGGATTTCGTCCTATCGATTCGGCAAATAAGAAGCGAAGACAGTGTGGACGGTGTATATAAGTGGAGATAATTTGTCCTGATGAAGGCAGCTACACGTGATTATCTTACGACCATTCCCAGGGAAGGGTTTAGTACCGAGACCTCAACTCCAGGAATGCCGTGCATAGAACCAAAACCCGCAAAATTACGAATCCTTTTGGACGTGGTCACATGCTGAGTCCATCCTTAAGCATGCATTTCAAGGACAAAGTCCAGTATGGTTGGTGGGACCGATGAAGTATACCAAGAAGTTTTGGAGGCTGTAAAGTCAGCCGCATTTGTTTTTCGCCTGGACTGAAAACCACAGCGGTAAATAAAGGCTTGTTTCAGATGAGAGATACCTGGATTACTCGCGTTTCGCGGTCGATTTACAGGTTCTATGTGGATTCATAGCTCTGGCGGTTGAATATACAGCCAAAGGGAGTCAGGGCTGGAAACAAGCTGTGAACGTTGGAGGATGGAAGCTGTGTGGGCCTGCTTCCCATCGGCCAATAAGCCACTTCTCTTATGAATCGATCTATTGCTTTGGATTGAATTGCAACTCTCCAGCAAAAAGGAAGAACTGAAGCTGTGGTCGGTTGAACAACTTTCTGTTATCGGGATAATATGGCACTAGACGGTTGCACCCTCGATTTATGAGTTTGAGAGCGGAATTTCACCATTAGTAAAGACAATTTACCAAGAACTTTAAGCCCATATGGTTTCCAATAGCTGGATCCTGTAGAAGCCGAATAATCAACGGGGTTTATCATGGATTCGGATGGTGCGTATCTGTGGTGAGGGGGTAAATCTAGCCAAGTGTAATATACTGGCCGGCTAGGTAATGTGTGTGCTTAGGGACTTGGAGACCTAAAAGCGAGGTGATAGGAGCTTGGGAGCTAATGGGTGAGGTTTTGGAGGATTTCAGTAAGGAAAATATGGCATCACTGGTAGTGGACAAGTGTTGGGTGGTCGATTGATAACGGTATAAAAACGGAATCGGCTGTCTGGTGGACGATGGGTGCTTTGAAAATACCGGAGATGAAGCCGGTTATCAGGTGCGGGCACATGGTTGTTGGGATAGGAACTCGCAGGTGTGAGAAGAGCGGTGCTGGATAAGAAGGCCATCGAGGAAACCGCTGGACAGGAGTGGGTTGAGCAAGGAGTCTAATGGTAGTTTTGGATCAGAGGACAGAATGCAGGTGTCTAGAGTATGCCAGGTGGTTTGGGGTTGGTCAGAGTTAAATAGGGCAAAGTAATTTTTATAAACGTTTTCGAAGCAAAGGTACGGGTCCGCTTTAGTTGCAAAATACATCTACTCTAGCGGGGATAATTGGCAAACTCTTACTATGGGGGTGCCTTTTCATCCTACTGGATTTTTTGCAATTCTTTTCCCTAATGATGTTTGAAGCGTGCGTGTATTGGTTATAAGCGGTCGTTAATTAGCCGCCACTTTTGTGGGCCCTCAAACATGGCAAATCCCACGGCAAATTGGCTTTCCCGAGTTCAATTTGCTGAGGGTGCCAGACAATCTAGATGTGAAGGATGGTTGGTTTACTGGACTCTCGAGTTGGCCAGTAATGTTCCAGGTTGTGTAGTTATCTGAATAGGTGACTGGTGCGTTTCTTGCAGGATTCAACTGATTTGGGTTGTTTACTGCTTTGTTGTTTTACAGAATGACAAGGATGTGCTTCGAAGCTTACCTGGGATGGAGTGTATGCCAGGCGGATGAGGTTATTGACGGGACAAGGCATTCGTGAGACGGTGATCATCTGCATGTTTGTGCCTTCTGCATTGCTTACTTGATGTAATACCGCTCACAAGTTTAGACGAGCACGTTTTCGGAGTGGTAGGACGGGAGAAATGGAGTGCACTTCACCTGCATCTTCCTTAATTGGCTGACATCGTCGAACAGGATGTCTTGGGTTTACGGCTTCCGCAACAAGTATACACAGAGGAGGGTATCACTATTATCATTTGGTTTATTCTCAGATGGGTTGATAATAGTTTTGTGGGGTGAAGGTGTAAGACAGAAAGTTGAGCGGCGTACGTAAGGGAGACGTTCATTTTGCGTACTGCTTAATGGTGTGGATTTTGAGAAGCGTTCAGTAAACACCGTCTGCAAGTAGGACCCGATAGAGCCCATTAGGAGCGGGATAGTAGAAGAGGTTGGATGGTAAATTCCATTGCACGAATAGGGCAATTTGTTTGAAAACAAGGCAGCAGGATCTGGATTTGGTCCGTTAGAAAATCCCTTTACTGGTAGCTTACTGCTCGGAGGGGAAACTTCCGATACAACCGAAGTCTAATCAACTTCAGAAGATAGGGTACACTTCTGCGACTGCAGTGTATCTCTCTGGAAGGGGTTCTATCAGTGGCGATCTTGATAATTTTATGACGCATGTAGTTGACATTGGTTGCATTGTTTGTTAACGACTACTTAGCAGATAGTTCATTTGGAAATACGAGTGGATTTGGCCACTTAATTTAGAGGAATTTCTTCGGAGCCTGAGGGACAGGCAAAAGTGGAGAGTTATGATGCAACCAATAAATATGGTATATTAGACCAAGGGCAGTGAGATTTGGTACTTCTCTAGTTTCTACAGGCGTGCGCAAGACATGATCAAACTGATGCAATGACTTGCCAAACGGGGAGGTGGACACCCGTTTTCGCATTTGGATTACGCGGGAATGAAGCATTGAATCACAGCTAACATTTTTAATGATGTGCGCATTTCAAGCGTGTGCGATCAAAACGCCCGAGTGGGGTGTAGCGTTAGAAAATTTGGTACGGTATTTTCTGACGCTGTTTGTTAGCTGCCGAGTGCAAGACATTTTGCGTTTTAATGCACCAACCGTGCTCAGTGCAATCGCAAAATCTTCCAGGGATCGATGTACAATCTCAAGGTATGTCTAAAATCGGTGAAAGTCGAGAGTTGTGTAATGGATAGGACTATTACTTCAAGAGGAATAAAAACACTGAAATCATGGCAATGGATTTGAAATTTGTCAAACCCAGGTGGGACCTCATTTTCGGTGCACAATCTGTAGCGGCTTCCGCTAGCCCATTACACGCTTCATTTTTCCCGTTTCTACGAAAATAACTCACGTGTAAACTTTTGTCGGCAAATGATGTATGCCGACGTTCTGCATATACCTCATCATTCTTCTCATGATTCTGGTCCAGCGTCTTTCAGGAATTTCATCATCATCTGCCGGTTTCCCAATGGAATGCCCTTCTGTTGGCTACTGTTTACAGCGATGCTTCCGGTCCTCCAAAAGCTGGTCGCGTACGTTGCAAAAAGAGGCACTCAAAAACATTAACCTTCCCCGAAGTTGTACTCAGTAGTTTACGTTAGCATCCCTCTTGTAACCAATGTGGAGGGTTAGAAGCCTGACGAACTATCGGGAAACGATCAAAACATTTCCTTCCCTATAACTCTTATGACGCCCGGAAAAGGAAAATTCTCTCTCAGAATGCCTGAGGTAACTGCCGTACTGATGACTCCGATGCTCTATCTTATGTAAGCCTCTTTCGGTTGATTCAAACTTTATTTGTTTGCACTCACTGAGCGATTTTGACACAGTTTTCAAATCTACGTAAACCAAGCGCGCATTTCTACACAGTAACATTAGCTCCTATTTTGGGTTTGTGATGACCTATTGATTATCTTTGTAACCCAGTATCTTAGGGTGAGATTCAATTGTGCTTTGGTTTTTAGGTTCGGCTTTTGCTGCGCATTGTCCAGGGTGTGGTTACAATCCCGTTTTATGGGACTCTTATGGTGAACTTATTGACCGTAACATTTCTTGCTCATTTGGATCTTCCGTCACTGTTTAGCGATCCATAGCATTTACCATCTTTCCTGTTCCGAAATATTTCAATTATCTTTCGATTTGCCCGACTGACACCCGGATTCAGGGGCTTTACATAGTCGTTGGTAGCTTGTACTCACTGTATTCTGGCTCGCCTTTGATGAATAGTAATGCTTCTTACCCCTAATTATCTCACCCGTGCACTAGTCTGTTTCGCAATACAGCTTTCGTTGGTATATAGAGCGTTCAGTATCAAGAACTCGTTACTGCATATTTCTGCTCTATTCATTTTGTTTCACAAACATATAAGTTAAACCAAATATTTATTACATTTGCCACGAAATTGCAAACTGTGTTCATTGCCTTCTTTTAGGTACTTTTAGAATTTATGAAGCATTCCAGTGAAAACAATATTCGCGAATTTTCACAAACAGTGAGAAGTAGGAGTTGCTTCAAGGAATGGCCGACAGTGTTCCCTGAAATGCTTCATATTCGGGTGATGTTAGCGAGAAGAAGTGCTGAATACAATGACAGAACTGTGTACAGTGACGACGAACAGAATGATGATGACCAGAATGTAGACTTGAAGTATGTTTTGTTGTGATTACCTCTGACCATTTTGCGCTGTAGGACACCGATAATCGTCCATCCTCGGAGCTCACCTAGCGGGAAATGCAGACAGATTACTGTTCATAATGAACAAGTCCATGAAGAAAATGGGGGATGAGTTATCCAGCCCAATGTGCTGATTGCGACGGGTTTTAGACGATGATGCAAAATCGGACATAATGGTAAAGGAGGAACGTCAAAATCACAGCAGAGAGACCAGAATTGCAGCCATCCAAGCTAGCATGAACGAGCACGTAAATGATTTTCTTCCGTGCGATATCCGCATAATTTGGTTAGACGACTTTATTGACCTTTTCAGTTGTACGGAAGGAAGAGAAATGTATGCTTCGAGTATTAGAAAGCCACCAGGACCTTGAAGATGACAGTGTGAAGGTGCGGTTAAACGTAAGCAAACTTTCGCCTATCCCTAATTTTCTCCGTCATTTGAGGCCAAAATTTGGGCGCCTAACAAAGCCCAAGTGTCGGATGCCTGTTGTCATACAGTTTGCCGGTAACCGTAAACCAAAGGACATTGGTAAAAATATAAATATACCGCTCGAGAACTTAGAGAGTTTCTGAAGCGCACTAATAGAATGCGCCGAAGCGGTCAGCAGCGGAACTTAATACTGCATAGTTTTGGTCCCAGATGCACCCGCTCTAAACTTCATCAAACGGATTAAGCTGGTATGCCAGCTTCTTCTGCTGTAATCAACACAAGCTTATCGCAGAGGCATATGGTAATAGTCTCTAGCATCAGTGGTCGTCTTCAAACGGACGAGGATTTTCGATGTCGCCGCTAGCAGGAACGCCTTCCCGAAATTTCCGCTTTTGCAAAATTTAATGTTTATAAGATCCCGCTGTTCTTCGTAGAATACATGAACCCCATTGTCTGGGGATAATAAAAAACTGATAAATATCTGGAGGACAACGGGAAAAACGGAGTTGCCCCACTTGGGCTAAATCACGTCAGGTATGTGAGTGATCAGCCAGCCACTATTACGAGCCGCCTCCCTTGGGACTTATAGAGATTGCGCTCGTCCTCACTGAGGTCCGCTTGTGAAAAGCGACCGAATTTCGGCAATTTTTGCAGTGCTTTGGTCCTGTGGCTCTCAGGGGATTTTACCGAAAGGAACTTCAACGCATTTTTGGCAATTCCCCATGTTCACTTACATCATGGGTAGGGTCAAACGTTGCAAGTGCCATCCATAATTTATTTTAAGTAATTTTGGTCAACTTTCTTCAGTACCATAAATCTCTTTGGGACATATCAGATGGTTTTCAACGTACATTAGTCGCTGCAATCGCCGCCAGAATTTCATCAACTTCCGCTACTTGATTTAATAATAGTGTACATTTCTCGATTTGCGACAGGCATGCGCAGGGAAAAATCAAATTTTAACAGAGATGATGCAGAGAAATTGCGAATAACATAAATGGAAATAGGAAAGCGGGGTGAATTCAAACTTGAGGAATTTAGGTTTGCTAATTTGTGAATATCTCGACAAAGATGCTCAAGGCAAGGGAGAACAGGATGGTGTCAGGAAACGCGGGGCATGCAAGTGAAAAGATAAGTAAGCAGGACAATTAGCAGCTTTTGTCCTAGAAGAAAATTAAGTGGCGGATAGAATATGTGACTTACTGCACATGGGCTTTCAAATTAGGTCCAGGCTGGAGCCCAAATTATGACAATCCAAGTTTGAAATAAATAATGGCAGAACGGTCGAAAAGAGATGAGGGCAAATTGATGCTTGAAAAATTCAGGGAATTGTTTCAACTCGAAAAAGGCACCAATAAAACCGTTAATTGTCAAAACTCACACCGATGACAACACAGAGCGAGGAACTGCATATGTATCGCATGGTTGATTACTTTCAAAGTAGAAGCGATTTCCTCTTGAGGTGCGCGTATTAAGTTGTCATGCATTAGTCAGTTAGTCAGTTAGTGTATATTTCTGGACATGCTAGAGGCATGCTCAAAGTAAGATTAAAATTGTGCAAGGAAGGCACATTGAGGACACGGCAAACAGAAACCTTACATGCTATGCAGCGTTTCCCGTCACAAGGTCATAACAAGCAACGTGATTTTCTGAGCACGGGGTTTCGAGTTTTGAATCAAAGCCAGATAATGGTTCGCAAAGCTTTTTCTGTGAATGATCACCAGTCATGCATTGCGAGTAATACTAAGTTTGAATGCAGCAAAGGTGCGTATCGCGGGCGCAAAATTTGGCTGGAAGGCAATGGCACCCGCGGCCTGTTGACCGGGATCATCGAAAATCAAGAGAGCTATATGGTGAAGATGAAGATCAATATGGATGTGATAACGGGATAGAGATGCATAAAAACCAGACTGGATATCAAAAGAAGGCACCTTAAAACTCGAAACATCTGAAAGCACAGTCCGTCGAGCAAGGAAAGCGGCGGCACGGGATGGGAATTGTTCGATCGTAAGGCTAATACATGAGGTTTGTTGTGAGCAACTTTGAGTTCCTGAATTTCAGCTTGGTCTAGAGATGAAGATGGGGTTGGAAAAGAAGAAGGAGAACTAGAATCAAGTGAGCAATTTCCAGTAAACTCGTGTGGAGAACAGCTGCCAGGAGCACGAGTCCGTTGCCAGATTTCGCAGAAAAGAATGGAGGTTGATGAAAAATGACGGTTCTCAGCTGTTTTTGAATGTCAAGATGTATTGTGAACGTCAGTTTATATCAGATGCTAATAAAAATGCTGCCCATTCGTGAGTCCGTTTTGTATGGTTTTGGCGAAAGACCTTTGGGAAGGAGCAAGAAGAAGCCAGTACAAAAAGGTGCACGTGACCGTCGGAGCTAGAGTGCTGTTTACCACAACAGTGCTAGTGGGTGTGGCTGACCGATTGCTGGCCACCCAACCTGAAAATCACCGTTTGAGGGTAAACGCAGGAGGTGTGATCCGCCAACCTAGTTGGACCTGCACACCGCTGCACCTGAGCTTCCCACCCGATGTGCGCCGGCCAAAGCGGTGGATATGACCGCGCCCCGCACTATTGTGGTAATGCCGGTGTACTCGTGGTGTTGGGGAAGGAATGCGAATATGCTGTGGGTAGGAGAAGCAAGACATCGTTTTTTCAGGATTGGATAATTGCAGGCGGGCCGAAAACGCGGTAGCCCGAGCATGAGGTAAGTTTTTCCATCCAAACAGAACTATACGGCCTGGAAGAGAGAAAAAAGGGACGGTGGTTCGGTCTAGCTGCCAGCTGCGGATTAGGAAGCGATCAATCTTCCGAGCGGCTTAGAGAAGGAAGTTACCAGAACGCATAGTGCAAACCAAAATATATGGATAGTGGCTGAAAACAAGAAATGGTCGTGTCCAGCGGGCTTGGTAGATGGAAGTGGTCCCTAAGGGAACAGAAGATACCACATAGGACTCCATGTTCGTGGAGACAGTATGAGGTCCAAATTGTCTGAGATGGACAGAGAAATCGTTGAGGAGTGATAGAGGAAAAATCCAAGATGTTGACCCAATTTCGTCTAAAGGGCACCATTTGGGTTCTTCAGAAGCAAGGTGATTTCAGCGGGCCAGATTCATTTCTTTGGAGAGAAGAGTTGATAAAAAGTAAGGGTGAGGAATATAGTGAATGTTTATTTTAGATGACAGTGGCCGAGTATAGTCACCACATCGTTTTGGCGACGGTGTTGGAATAAGTTATGTGACTGGATGGGAGAGAGTTATGGGTGAGTTACCCTATACTCAGTTAGAACGATAAGGTTTATGGAAATGAAGTCAGGAGACTATTGAGCGATAGGTGTCGTTTTTTGCATGAAGAAGAACGGTGAGATTCCTCCGACGTGGAACTGCAAGTAAATAAGCAGCATATGCTGGTGCCGGAACTCTGTTTGAGGTTGGAGAAACTAGGTTGATTCCTATATGACATGAGTGAGGAGATTTATTTCTCTTCCCAAAATGAACGAAAAGATGACGTCAATGTGCTTTCCAGAAACCCAATCCAGTTTCTTACACTCAACCATCAGGTGAGTATGAGTGGTACAGATTAATGAGAAAGGGCACATTAACTGCTCTACGTACTTCGTTTTTAAATGTGATAAATAATTTTAACAAAATGCGCAACTTTTGGGGGAATTCGTTCCATAGTGACGAATATCTAACAATAAAGAAGTTGGTTCTAGCGGGAGTCTTTGGAACTGGGGGAGTTATAGTGGAATCCGCATTTCGGAGCAAGTATGGGAGTGGGTTTCTAACACGAGGTGCATAGACGCAGCTGTCCCATGTGATAACATTTTTTAAAGAGTACCAGGTTCACCCTTATGCGTCGGAGCCACAAGGGATCTAATTTCAGCGAATCGCAGCGTTCCATGTAATTTAGGCTTGCAGAGTAGCCGGTCAGCTGGTTGTTGAATGCATGCTGGACGTTTTCAATCACTACTCTGATGCATTGCCTCATGTTAGAACAGACTAGAGAGCAATACAACAGAATGGTTCTGGTGTGTCCTAAAAAGATGTAGTTTGCTTTCTTTCAAACTCAGAGTACTGTGCAACAGCCCCACTAATTTATTTGCCTTCGCCACTTGTGAGAGAGAATTCTCCGAGAAGTTTAGGGTGCAGGGATAATATAGGCCCAGGTCTCGGACTTGACTGCTAACGTGGATGGTTCGGGTTCCAAGCTTGAATCTTCCTGGGGATATAACGCATTTGTATACCATGATGCTGATTCCTCAGCGGAGAATTTCATCATCCAGTCGTTCACTCAGGAGTCAAGTGACGCTGAGTCTTGCGATATAGTGCTTATGGCAGGCTCTGAAGCTTCAGGGCGAGAGGTGTACACAATTTTTATGTCGTCTGCAAAGAAAAATGGGGTGCCGTTTCGAATAACATCGAGGATTTCATTACCGTACAATATGAGGAGCAGGAGTCCAGAGCGCTAACCTGGAGGACAACGGTGGAGACTAATCTAGGTTCAGATATTAAGCCATTTACTTGAACCACCTGGTTTCTAAATGACAGATAAGATGAAAACCGCGACAGGATTGGATCAACAATGCCGCAGAATGCCATTTAATTTGGCAACCTAGGGTGCGACACTCTATCGAAGGCCTTCGTCATGTCTAAAATGATTAATATAACTGACCTTCGAGTGCTCAGGGCCTCAGTGATAGCGTTCAGGCAGTCGGTGATGCAAGTAGCGCAGGACATCGTACGACGGAAGCTACGCTGTCCACCGGTAATAAGTTCATGTTCTCGAAGGTAGGCTATAAGACTTTTCTTATTCAGGCGTTCCATGATCCTGGAGGCTATAGGAGCGCAGTTAATTGGGCGATAGTTTGCAGGGTCATAGCGTTTGCCATTTTTGTAAATGGGTATGATCACATAGGTTTTCTACTGTGACTTAAAGGTGCGGCATTGAATGGACAAGCTGATGATGTTTGCCAACAAAAATTGGGATATCGCTCCCACCTACTGCGAATGCAGCCTGAGTCAATGAATTGGGTTTTGAAAGTTAGCCAATTTTGGCCTTTACCAACCTGTGGCCTACGTTTTTCGGAAGAAATTCATCTGTTGATTACTACTCTGTAATTAACAAAGATCGGCATGGGTTAGAGGGTTAGTTTTCCTTTACCAGAGCAGATGCAAAAAATTCACTGAAAAATTCTGCAGTACCCTGTGGGTTGTTCACGTATCTGTTGTTTTGAACAATACTCGGGACTTGAGTAGCTGAGGATCCAGAAGTAGTTCTGCTTTTAAGCAATTTTTCCAGTGCTGCGTTTGGGTTTTTCTTGTTAAGAGCTTGCAGCTCCTGCTCTTTGCTTCTTTGGTCCAGTAATGATTTTAGTTTTTGTTAATCCACTTATTTGCAGTTTCTGGAAGAAAGGTTGGACGTAAGCAAGGAGTGTACCGGGTAGAGTATCCCATTGGATTCGGCCTTGTTTTTCAGCCTCCCATTGAATATTATATCAAGGTCCCTCGTCTTGTTCAGATAGAGTACTGTCTCCAACTTTCCAGCATGGACAACCGTTGTGATTAACTTTAAGCCGTCAGTCATGCACGTAGCATCTGATGCCCTTTGGAGGACTCCATTTTTTCCAGTTTTGACGAGCCTGTTTTCAGTAAGATACATCGTAAGCCGCTTTTTGTCCAAGAACTCCAGGGATCTGGTGATGATTGGTGTGCGGTGGATTGGTCGACATTAAGCTGGGTGATTGTGTGCGCCTTTCGCGCGCATGGATATCATGATAGACGTTTTCTTCTCGGAGGGAAAATTGGGGCACTGGACGGAAACGTTGAAAGTATTGGACGGCAAAATTAAAGTACCCCAACAGAGAGAAAACACTTAGAAATAATAAGCTCGGCACGGAGTGAAAGCTGATTTTCGTTTTTGCAAGCAGCGGACCTATTCTCTTCTGTTAGAAGGAAAATTTTGAAGATGATTCCTAGGCCAAGCAAGGAGCACACGAAGTCGAAAGTTTGCCGCCAGCTGTTAGAGCTGATACAAACAACCTGCCGAATGACTTCGCGATTTCGTGGAAGCAGTTCAAATAAGTTTTATTGTAGGCGGTTTTGGATAGGAGTGGCGGACAGTCCGGTATTGGTGGCTGTTGATTTAATTGGTTTTGTCACAGCTACGTGTGAGATGAGCCATTTGGGAGCACTGAGATCTTGCCTTTCGCCATGAGATATCTATAGTTTTTGAAAGACTATCGAGTAGTTAAGACAACGAGGAGCCTACGGTCCCAAGAAAGTCTTTCCTGACCTTATCGACTTTGTAGCTTAATCAGTAGTGGCAGTTCGTTTTGGTTGGCATTGGAGGAGACTGGACTGGCCTGACACAGAGCGCCATGCAGCTATAGATGCAGCTCGTCAAGTACCATTTTCACCTCCCTTGATAGGCAAATTACAAATTACATCTGCTAAGCAGAATCGGAAATCGCGCTCTGTTTGCCTGAAAAAGCGGCATTGACGTTATCCGTGGAATGCTCAGTTTTTATATTTTATCTCTTATCTTTGCCGGAGGCATGCCCAAGGCAAGATCAACGTTTACATAGATAATACACAGGAAATACGAACAATATAAATCAAATGGAGGGGGAGTGAGACCGACCATAAGTCATTTGAAAGGTTTGTTTATTTTGCATATTTCTGGACATGCTAGAGGCATGCTCAAAGTAAGATTAAAATTGTGCAAGGAAGGCACATTGAGGACACGGCAAACAGAAACCTTACATGCTATGCAACGTTTCCCGTCAAAAGATCATAACAAGCAACGTGATTTTCTGAGCACGGGGTTTCGAGTTTTGAATCAAAGCCAGATAATGGTTCGCAAAGCTTTTTCTGTGAATGATCACCAGTCATGCATTGCGAGTAATACTAAGTTTGAATGCAGCAAAGGTGCGTATCGCGGGCGCAAAATTTGGCTGGAAGGCAATGGCACCCGCGGCCTGTTGACCGGGATCATCGAAAATCAAGAGAGCTATATGGTGAAGATGAAGATCAATATGGATGTGATAACGGGATAGAGATGCATAAAAACCAGACTGGATATCAAAAGAAGGCACCTTAAAACTCGAAACATCTGAAAGCACAGTCCGTCGAGCAAGGAAAGCGGCGGCACGGGATGGGAATTGTTCGATCGTAAGGCTAATACATGAGGTTTGTTGTGAGCAACTTTGAGTTCCTGAATTTCAGCTTGGTCTAGAGATGAAGATGGGGTTGGAAAAGAAGAAGGAGAACTAGAATCAAGTGAGCAATTTCCAGTAAACTCGTGTGGAGAACAGCTGCCAGGAGCACGAGTCCGTTGCCAGATTTCGCAGAAAAGAATGGAGGTTGATGAAAAATGACGGTTCTCAGCTGTTTTTGAATGTCAAGATGTATTGTGAACGTCAGTTTATATCAGATGCTAATAAAAATGCTGCCCATTCGTGAGTCCGTTTTGTATGGTTTTGGCGAAAGACCTTTGGGAAGGAGCAAGAAGAAGCCAGTACAAAAAGGTGCACGTGACCGTCGGAGCTAGAGTGCTGTTTACCACAACAGTGCTAGTGGGTGTGGCTGACCGATTGCTGGCCACCCAACCTGAAAATCACCGTTTGAGGGTAAACGCAGGAGGTGTGATCCGCCAACCTAGTTGGACCTGCACACCGCTGCACCTGAGCTTCCCACCCGATGTGCGCCGGCCAAAGCGGTGGATATGACCGCGCCCCGCACTATTGTGGTAATGCCGGTGTACTCGTGGTGTTGGGGAAGGAATGCGAATATGCTGTGGGTAGGAGAAGCAAGACATCGTTTTTTCAGGATTGGATAATTGCAGGCGGGCCGAAAACGCGGTAGCCCGAGCATGAGGTAAGTTTTTCCATCCAAACAGAACTATACGGCCTGGAAGAGAGAAAAAAGGGACGGTGGTTCGGTCTAGCTGCCAGCTGCGGATTAGGAAGCGATCAATCTTCCGAGCGGCTTAGAGAAGGAAGTTACCAGAACGCATAGTGCAAACCAAAATATATGGATAGTGGCTGAAAACAAGAAATGGTCGTGTCCAGCGGGCTTGGTAGATGGAAGTGGTCCCTAAGGGAACAGAAGATACCACATAGGACTCCATGTTCGTGGAGACAGTATGAGGTCCAAATTGTCTGAGGTGGACAGAGAAATCGTTGAGGAGTGAGAGAGGAAAAATCCAAGATGTTGACCTGAAAACACAGTCCGTCAATGTTTAGTCTTGTTGTGACACTGCCTATCTCGTGTTACTTTGGTTGGTTTATTGTTATGGCTGAGTTCCCGGAGTAGTTGAGTTGGCGACACTGGGTTGGCTTTATCTGTTTCGCAGTAGCTGATGGTTACTGGGCGAAGGATGCAATACCGCAGTACCTCATCTAAAACCTCAGTGCAAAGCGTGTTTCGTTTGACGGATTGCTGTTATTCTTTCTAATGGACCAACCTTGGTTTAAGTCGAAACTTGCCCATGACAGAGATGACGCCACATGGACCGCTATATATAATAGGTTCCTGGGCGTGCCAGGTGACCTGGGAGAATCTCCGTAAAATAGACCACTTTTGGTTCTCGCTTGTATGTAATCTAGGGTCCATCTCCGAATAGGGATTTTGTCTCGGATGATTTTGATGGATTTTAAAGAAGTAGATGAGGTTATAATGACACGATTCCTGGAAAACCACTTTGCACTAGCAAAACTGAGGTACTGAAACAGCACTGAACACAATCTGCTCAACACCCCTTTACGCAGTATGAGACAATGGCACTTTACAAACAAAGAGGACGGCGTTATTGAACATGTCTAATGAAATGCAGTAGGGAGCACTGAAAACTTGATTTTTAAAAGCCCTTAGTTTTTCCTGAGTGATTTCTGAATAAGTTGAGTCAGTAGCGCGACAGGGACTAGCAAGATGTTCGTGCACTTTGTTTTCAGACGTTTCGGTAAGGCAGTTGGCAGGAAGCATCATTGTGATCACTGGCTGCATCAGCAAGATTTTCTTGATCAGCTCGTGAATTGATTGTTCTAAATCCCTTGCTTTATTACCGCTCTCCATTGACACGTCTGTGACAGTAACAGCTTAATTTGGAAGCCCGCTGACAAACTGTGAATATGTGGAGGCTTTGTGCCTGGCATCGACGATTTTGCTGTCATTAGGCCCAGAAAACGTTCTTTTCAACAAACCGGTTAGATGTATTGAGGATTTAAGGAGCGGAACTACTAACAAGGGGACGTGTGTCACACTTCGTACAATTGGATAATAATGGAAGAATGTAGACAGGCCAAAGTTTTGTCGAATAATAAAGAAAAGAAAGTGGGACGGGATTTATTGTTCACTAAAACACAACTGGTTTATACCATGGTTGCTTCACCGAAAGTACCGTGAAATTCAAGATATCGACGAAAGGACTACAGATAAAAACTGTCAAACAATGATACTCAGGCAAAACATTTCCGGATGCATCTTTCGGAAATGAAACAAATAAAAAATCAAGCTAACATCGAAAATTGCCACCTACAACGAAAAAGCAAAGCAACAAAAATGTCAAACAGTTTGAGTTCTTTTGTGAATGATATAATAGCAATTGCACATCGTTGCTGGCAAACGCAATTCGCCAACTTTTCGACTGTCGTAAATAGTCTTTCTAAAGACAAGATTTACAAGCAGGATTGTTCTGCTTTGAGTTTGGGCTGCAGAATGCCGTCGGTAGGTGCGGAAACTGGTGATTAGGAAAATTGGTGGACAGGCTGCTAGTTGCAGCTCCTTTCCAGAATAGTTAAACAGAACTTTGGCGCAGGCAGTGTACAGTATATAGGCGGTTAATAGAAAGACCGTTCAAAGATGGGTACATCAGCGTTTAACACTGGGCAAAATACCGGCAAAATTGTTAAATGCGCTCTGGTCAAGGCAACATATCCAGAAAAGTTGAGCGACCTTTCCTAACTAGGAAAACGCGCCCTAACTGGGCTTTAAAAACGAATACATCTCCGCAGTTTAGTAAAACTGGAATGGCAACTTGCAACATGAAGCGGGGAGGCTCTCATGAATGGCCTTCCATCCATAATCCGGTCCGTTGCGTGAAATACAGTGTACGCCCTCTCCTCCGATCATTTGAACTTCTTTTGTCGAACCTCTACCACCGGATGTTATGCACATTTCTCGTTGCAACAGTCTTTTTAAGCAACCTGAAAATCATTCACTTCGAAGATATGTAGTGCGAAGGATTAATTTAGTCTGACCATTCCAACTGGAATTTGGAAATGTCCCTGTTCCGACCAATCATTTGTGCTTGTGGCACAACAATATTATCTATATTACTGCGGCCTTGTTTTTGCTATATCGCAAGAGTCCCTTGAAGATTCTTCAGTAATTCACTGGTACTGCCAGTATTCATAACTGCAACCATTTTTCAGATGTTCGCCAAAATTTAGTTCCCTGTAGACCATGCCGTAGCCGTTGTCTAACATTCATAGCTAGCAGGCTGCAGCAAAGTCCGCTGGTATGTGATATCCTAAGCAAATCCGACGAAAATGAAGAAAGGCGATCTGCCCACCTCCTCTCTCCAAGGGCTGCGACACCACGATGGACAAGCTGTGCGGTAATTTAATTGCGTTTAGTAATTACCAGGCCGATGTAGACCACCAAACGCAGACTAAGATGAAAGCCTTGGAGGAGGTATCCTAACATTTTATCCTTGAGTGCAGCCTTCCCTATAGAATGTTGGGGTTAGCATTGTGTGTAATTAGCACTTTCCATTTGCATCCCGCTCATGAAACAAAGTCGTCAATAGGGTCATTCCACTAGGAGCGAGAAACCCGCGGCTAAGTAACAAACCCTGTAAAAAGTAGACCTCACGTCACCATTATTATTACTGCTTCCTGCTGCGAAGTCATCGATGCATGCTGACTCGGGCCGCATGTGTAGCAGCACCAGAGAAATCAAGTAAGGATCATTCTATCGAGTGCACTTTTTTAGTTCAACTTATCACAGTCCAATGGGACTGACCTTTGCACTTTCTTCCTCCTCAACACCACGTCGGAGGTAAGAGTAACATCACATTCAGAGTGCGCCCCGACTTTCTGGCAGCTTTTCAGTCGATGAAGAAGCCATGAACACTTGCTCTGTACTACAGGCAGCAAGGGATGCATGCGTAGTCCTGTGCTGACAGTCTTGATGCAGCGAGCCTTTACGTGACATTCACCTGTGTTTCGTCTTTATTATAGTTCTTGGCAGGGCTCAAAAGCAGTGTTGCGAAAGTATTTCCAGTACTCCGAGGTGAAGATTTAGTTAAATGGAGGTTACAACGACAAATACGTAGAGCCTATCCAAGATTTGTGGGCGAAAGGAACTCAAGCCATTTCTGGACATTTAATTTGCAAAGTAAAATATCAGTTTCCGGTTGCCCAAGTACACGTAGTCTTTTAAATCATTTTTACTTTAAATTTACCATGTTGGCGTTTATTTAATAGCGCGTGCTTCAAATCAAAGCAACTGGATATCGATAATCTCCGCCATTCGCTCTAATTTCAGCAATGAAATGCGGCCCTCGAGGGCAACAGACCGACGGATAACATAACTATTCTCCGCTGGTTTCGTAAATAATGAAGTTTATTGTCATTGTGGCTCGTTGTTTTCTTGTACGTCAAATTTTGGTTTCATTTGTTTAAAAATTTGTCAAAGGTCCACTTAACGGCTTCCGTACAATTTTCCTCTTTGAAGTATTATTAATGGTTTGCTAGGTGTTTTTCACTGTTCACCGATTCAAAGTGACCGATGAGTAGCAGCTGAAGAATAGCTATTTTGGCATTGTTTCCGTGGTTACTGGGATAATCCGTAGTAGAACAGCTCTTCTCCTCAATGCAGGTGGCAATACCAAGGTCAGCAAATTGGAATAGGAATCGTGCATTTGAATGGTAATCATAATTAAGGGGAAACCTTGATGTCAACCTCCCGGGTTGCTTGCTGTCACCAAAGGGGATACTTAGAGATACCAAAGTAGAGGCCAATCCTCAACGAACGGGATGCCGACTATCAACAATTGAAATTTTGCTCTTCAACAAATAAGATGTTTTCCTGAATGACCTAGATTTGTCCCGTTTGGGGTCATTATAGGGTGATTGTTCGCTAAATCTCAGACGCTGCTGAAGTGATTGTCATTGGTGTAATGGTGCTGCTTGGGTGATGAATCCCTCTTCTTCTTTTAACTGTACCTCTACCATAGGACCCAACTATTATTGAAATTAAATTACTCCAAAGGTCCTGGAAATTCCAGTATAACTACACGATTACACGATTTCTACTCAGTGCCGTTGCTCCCATTCGTCATAGCCATAGCGCTCTCTAATATTCGGCATTCATAACCATGTGCATATTTTTCAATATCCGAGATCCAATTTGTGCAAGACTGAAGCAGTGGAAATACGGAAATCAAAACCAGACAAGAAAATTCAATTTGTTTCCTCTCATGATCCGAATCTACAACGTTATATGCTAAGCACAAGTCATCCAGATTTAAGTTCAAGCCAGATAATCGTTTTCCGGGATTATGCAAGACTTTCTGTGACTTACTGTCAGTCGTGGACTGCAATTCATTTCATATTTAAATGCAACAAGTTTGCTTGTTGTATGCGCAAAATTTAGGTGGAATGTGATGGAGGATGTTACGATATGGCCGGGCCGCTCGATAACTAGAAGGAATGTATGACGAGCAAAGAAGTTAACCTAAGAGGATGAGGACCAATATGGGCGTGACAACGGAATGAGCATGAGACAAAAACCAAACAGCATGTCATATGGGTTGGATACGAAAGTCAAAATTGAAACCATTAAAGAGCCAATATACTTCTGAAGATGAAGCCGAGGGGAACATTTAAGGTTTCACCAGACTATTTAGGAGATGAAAGTATATGGAGAACATCGGACGGAGAGACAATGGAACTCACAAAATGGTTCACGGAACTCATGCGGCTGGGAGAGCCCTGGAATGAGAGGCATGGCGGGAAGAAAACTAGTTAGTGGAAAATGTATGATCAGCCTTTGAATAAACGTGCCGTTAGTAACCTGTGTGTTGTCTATTTTGATGTCAGTTTTTGATGTTCCGTGGAGGTACGGATCAAGACTGTTGAGGAGTGGTTACGTGCTATTCCAGTTTTTATTTCCAGCAGCGCTTTGGTCATTAATAATGATTCACTTATGAAGAGACACTTGGGGTTGCCCGTCGCGTGGTTTAGTTTGTCTTCGGGTTGAACTGACCGGCACTGGAGCGCCAGATTGGGGTGGCCGCTTCCTAGCAGGGAAACGTAACCTGTTCATAGGATGGAGTGGAGCTTTCGACGACAACATCTGCGTTGCGTCTTCACTCTCTGTTAGCCGGTGCACAAGTGCCGCGGTCACTGGCGATCCTGGGGAAGAGCCGGAGAGGGCGCGAGAAAGAAAGTGCAGCCCGGAAGTAGTTCCAACTGGTGTTATAGTGAGTAAAAAACGCGAAATAGTGATAACAGTCGGTTCTTACAACCCTTTTCATGATCCGGACGGCTGTATCGTAATGCGCAGAGGGACGGAGTATTTTGGTGGCGGGAGAGTACACCACAGACCTCCCTTTTGCTTATTGCCTCTAGGATGCAGTGCCCACTTAGCCCTGATCTGCATGGCCTTCATTCGTGGCATTTTTGGTCATTTTTCAAAATCTCCGCGGATGCGGGTTGCAATGGTTTGATGGGATGGCCATCACAAGTTTTAAGGAAAAATTTGCCATTTGCTCTGTTTGTGTAACTAGTCTGGATAACGATCCCGCTATGCTCACGAGAGGGAATAAGTTTTGACTGATCATAAGTGAGCTATCGCCGATGCTACTGCTACTGCTACTCCGGATTGCCAGGAACGCGTATCACTGAACTTGGTCTCGAACGGCAGTGTGGGTCAGATGCTAGGACAGAAATCGCCTTAGGAAGTCGTAAGGAGGTGATAGGGTAAAAGCATGAGCAATTTGCGATAAGTAATTTGTGTTTGAACAGGATGATGGCAAACAAGACAAAAAACGCAAGTTCACAAAATTAACCTTGCAAAACACGACCGAAGACGGATCAAAATCAAAAGTCGAAAACCCTGCAATAAAAAACACAAAAATGTCGTAGTGAACCTATCCAGCAGACAGTTGACATTTACATAGTTGTCATTACAACAAAAAGGTCTGAATTTTGATCTCCAGAGAAAACCGCCAATGGCCGAAGAAACTGTGCCAACACTGGAACGATCCTTATCAAAACTCAAGGAGGAAAACGTCAAGCATGCTAGATTGAGGATATGCAATATTCTTAGGAGCCAACAGCCAACTGCATCAATTATCACAGCGGAAGAGAGAAAAGCACCGACAAACCTAAAACAGGATCGAAAAATTCACATTACGAAAGCGGACAAAGAGAATGTCACAGATATTCTCAACAGTTTGGATTGCGGGTCAAAGGTCGCCGAGCACCTACGGGATGGACCTTATGAAAAAAAGAAAAGAGAAAAGTGAATGTATCATTCAAAAAGTCAAAGGCCCATGCCCTTTTACATTTGCTTGTGACCTCGCATTTGAATCATTCCCCATTGAATTGGTTCGTCCTTTGTCGGTTCTGAAATCCTGCCCAACAGCCGTTAGGGTCACCATGTGCAGCTTGTCCAGAATGTTAGCAAAATAGGTAGAGTCGCGGAACTCGGTGTCGCAGAAGCGACGTCTTCCGTGTAGGTAAGAAGTTGGGTAAACTAATGTTGTGAATGTATGGCCACAAGTGTAAAATATTAAATATATCGCACGATGGACAAATTATAAATTCACGTACTTGGGATATTTTTGTAGAAAATGTATGTTTGAGGTTACAGTATATTGAAATGGGCATGTGATTCACCGCATGTTTTCCTTTATCCCGATTGTGAAAGAAATGGAAAAACGCGAGCCTCGGGCACAAATCTGGGATAGAGAGAATATTTTACTTCATCCTCAATGTCATACGAAAGCTGTTAATCAGCGACTGGCCTAGGACGGCTGTCCGTTACCCAGTGTCTATTGGGCCCTTCATGCTGGGTGAAAAGTGCGCACGTGTATATGCACATGCGCCAATTTGACCCTCAGCCTTTGAAATTTACCTGCCGTCAGCTTCCGGAAACTGTCGTTTTATTTGTTCCTTCATCACTTTCTGAGAAGCTGGTGCAGCGCACGTCGCATGACAGCGTTCCTCTTGCCGTTCTGACATCAGCTGATCTTGCAAGTCTGTCGGAATGGGTGATCACCCGCCCCACGAAGTCGAGGGTAGACGAACCGACATGGGCGTTTAAGTTGGAAACCATCAGTAAGTCGCCTGTCCCAAAGCGCCCTTCGCTAAATGCCCATTTCTTTCGCGCCTGCAGAGTTGGCACTACGGTCAGGTGGTTGGCTTATTTTACCAGTAAAGTCATATTTTGTGAAGAATAATAGGCTTCTCAAAACCTCTGTTAAGCCCTTATGCTAAAAATTCATTGGGGATCAAAGCAAAATCCGTGGTGTCGCTGGCTTATCCCGATATTAGCTGTTTAGTATTATATCAAACTCAGTTAACAACGTGCCTAGCGTTTAGTTTAGAGGTTTTAATATTTAACCAGTGATAAATTTGTCCTTCGAACACATTTGATCAGAGACTGCAGTACTTCTTTTTTGGTGACTGTCTTATGGGGCTCATTTTTCAGCGTGCTCTTCTTATGCCTTGACTCCAGCGTAAACGTTATCGAGAAGCAACAGCATGGCAGCCAGCCAAACTCAGTTGAATTCCGCAGGAAGCGCATACCAGTAACCTATTCAACTAGCCATAAAACCTCGCACTTCGTTGGCCATCCTGTTAATTCAGTAAGTCAGCCGGTCTATACACCTCGACTATCTGGCACTCTCGGCGCACTCAACTCGAGCAAGCCATCCCGGCAAGAGCTCTGCCAAACCGGAAGGTCCACAAACTTACGAGGGCCTACTAACCGCCGCTTACAATCACGAGTTGATTTTCCCACTGTATTCACGCCTTCACCATCCTTCGGTAACACAGTTGCCACATTTCAGTATGATACTAATGCCCCTCCGTATTTAGGGCCTATTGTTTATCCTCCCTACTTCCATCCACTTACCAGCCAACCCTATTTAGATGCATTTCCACCACTCCAATGTC